>JAULJZ010136835.1:0-10733 GCA_032270985.1 Heliamphora pulchella | reverse complement strand
AGCCACCCCTATTTTACTATTTTATCCCTGAATTAGCTTATTCATTATCGATCTCTCATCTTCGTACTACTTCTTGGGCCTGTGTTCCACGGGACACGATCTTCAATGTCACCTAGCCAGCTCGGCTTAGTGATCAAGTATTTTGCTTTGCTCGGCAATGAATACCGAGCATCCTCCCAATGGCGCCGAGCATCATGTCTTCGGGGTTTGGGAGCCGAGCTCTCTAGTGCTCGGAGACATTATCATATAGCTCGGCCTATCGTCCGAGCTGATGTGAACATGCCGAGGGACGTCCCAGGCTGACGTGGACTGTTGCACTGCACGGACCTCCACGCGCGCTCCACGTGGTCTTGGTCTGAACTTGATCCCTCTCAAAATTATATTTTTCTTATTTGAATTCAACAAATAATGAAAAAATTATGTATCAATTGAATAATTAATCTCACAAAATATAGAATATATAATACTTAAGAAAATATAATATTAATAATTAATTCATTATTAATCCGATCAATCAAACATGACTAAGGGTGCAACCAAATCACGAGTTAGTAAGTTGGCAATTTAGAGAGTCAAATTACAAATGCAAACATACTAATTATTGGGCTGAATTTTAGTGCTCCTAGTACTATTGCCCTTAGAGAGTCTCAAAAGTCATTTTTCTTTCTTATGAAATTTCTTCCTACTTTAAAGGATAGATAGAAAACGTTAAAGGAAAATGAATTTACAAAATTGTCTCCTTTCTAAAGTTGTACAAGGCGGTCCCAATGTATCAAAACTAGGTCACCCCATCACTAGTAGTAGGAGATGTAAGAATTGATACATAAGGCCAATGAGATGAAAAAGAAATCCAATCTTTAGAATTTTTCTTGGATAGAGTGAGTTATGATAGAATACAACTTGCTTATCTCGACAAATTGAGCAAAATTGGAATATTTGACTATTTTTTAAGGTTTATTTATTTATTTATTTTTCTCAATTTACACAAAAAAAATTATGGGAGGTTGAGAAACAAAGGTAGATAAAATAGACAATGAAATTGATCTTCCAAAAATTAGTTGATGTGCAAATAAACTTACTCGATTACACTAAATATATATATACATAAATAAAATAAAGGAGCTCATTTTTTTCAAAATGTATAAGATTTATTTTTAAAATAAATAATTAAGATTTATTAAAATCTAGATCTAAAGGTTAAGAAGCAGTCATTTTTAAAATGTATTCTCTCTCGTCAAGAGAAGTATTTAATTTTTCGCCTACCAATTTTTTTCTCACCTAAAATGGTTTACTTTTCAAATTATATTCTCTCAACGATTTCATCAATTTTTTTTTCTAAAATACCTATTCTCTCTCAGCTATAACTATTTTTTCCTCAACTACTTATAGCCTTTTTCTATTTTAATTGTCTTAGAAATATTTTTAAGCATGAGTCATAATTAATATATTTATATAATAAAACAGTTCAGGTTTTCAAAATGTCTTAAAGACAAATTATCTTTAAAGGCTTTAGATTTACTGTTACTTCAATTCTACGGTTGTGATCATCTCAAATTCCCGCCCATTTTCTATCCTGTCTCTTCACATTCTTGACCTTTTCTCTCTCTTCACATTCTTTGCTCTCTCTCTCTCTCTCTCTCTCTCTCTCTCTCTCCACATTACTGAATCCGGCCCTCTCTCTCTCTCTCTGTCTCTTCGCTTTTCCAAATCCATATAAATTCAGTTTGCAACGAACAACACACTCATCTATTTTTATTTTATTTTATTTTATTATTAATTTTCCCTATTCAAGAGATTGGATTTGTTTTAAAAAACCAAAAATTCCCATGTTAAAACACACTTAAAAAAATATAAGTGCGTTTTAACATTGAATAATTAAATTAATTATAAATTCAATTTGCAACGAACAACACATTCATCTATTTTTATTTTTGCTAATTTTAATTTTATTTTTTTATTAATTTTTCCCTACTCAAGAAATCGGATTTGTTTTAAAAAACCAAAAATTCCCATGCCAATGTTATCACAAAACCTCATTGCAGGAATAAAATAAGGTATCACAATGAGGTACAAGAAAATTGATGTTGAATGTTAGGATTTTAGAATTGAGGTGGTTGAAAATGAATAGTATTTTTTTTTTTTTTATATGTAGTAGTAGGTTGTGGAAATTCGGTGAGCTAAACTAATGCGGACAATTTAATCCTTTTTTTTTTTACTTCTTTCCAAATAAATGGATAAACTTCAATTTTTAATTAAAAATTTGTGTCTTAAGCATTTTCCTATATCATGTATTGCATTCTTCTCTTTTTGTTTGAGTGAGCAAAGGTGAATCCATGCAAAATTAAACACACATCTTTTTTATCTAACTTAAGTGATTTTACTTTTTTTTTTTAAACACAGAGACCCATTTTGTCTAACTATAGTGTATTTTACTTACTTTTGTCTTTTTTAGACAATTTATGAGATTGTCTAACTTAAATAATTTTACTTGTTTTTGTCTTTTGTAGACAATTTATGAGATTAGTTACCTTTCTAATATCTAATTACTTTTTAAATATTAAATAGAGTATCCGCATAGCCATCTAAAGGTATATAATTCCTATCAGTAGAATAAATACTTGCAACATAGCCATTGAACTGGACACGTGGAAATTTTCAAAAGTAATTAAAAACAAGTTTAGAAAAAAAGATGATTGAAGACAATTCAGGATACGAAAATGAATGAAAACACAAAATGTTACCGAAGAGCACAAAAATGAATAAAAATGAATGAATGAAAATGACGTTTTTTTGGAGTATATTGCATTTTTACACAAAAATGATTGAAAATGAAAAATGTCATTGTAGGACACGAAAATGAAGGAAGAAGAATATTGTTGTCGCGGTGCACCAAAATGAACGCTTTTTGGTGTGTGTTTGGTTTTTGGCATGAAAATAAATGAAAACGCATAATGTCATCGCAACGCATGAAAGCGAACGATTTTTTAAGTATGATTGCTTTTTTTTTTTCTCGAAAATTAACGAAAATGCATAATGTTGTTGCAGTACACGAAAATAAATGAAGACGCATGATGCTATCACGATGTGAAAACGACTAATTTTAGAATGTGATTGCTTTTTCGCATGAAAATAAAAGAAGACACGTAGTATCAATGCGATGCACGAAAATGAACGAAGACGAATAATATCATTGGGGTGCATGAAAATGAACGGTTTTTAGAGTGTATTTATTTTTTGTACGAAAATGAATGAAAACATATATAATGTCATCGCAGAGCACGAAAATTGTAACGACCCAGTTTGGGCCATATAGGCAATTGATGGTTGTTTAGACAAATATGCCCTTATTTTCAAATTATTTAATGCATGCTATATAATTTATCATTTTGAATTGATTTGTTACAATTAAATTATGCAGGATCGTGTGGTATTAAAAAAATTTATTGAAAGTACCTTTAAGCACATATCATCACCTTAAGTATATATATAAAACAAAGCTAGATAGAAATGCAAACGTGGTTGGGTTGATTCCGAAATTAAAAGAATCTGACATAGGTATACATTTACCGTTGAGTAAATATTTTTATATATTTTTTTTCTTACCAATAAATTAGACAAAATATGAAACATAATTCAATATTTGAAGGAACATATGCTTTTCAAGACGAAAAGTAGATGCTATTTATAAGAGCATCGAAAACGCATATTTCTGTGGCTGCGTTGCATGCCGTGAAGTGTCAATTTCTTTGAAAATCTTGTCATGGTTGGACAAAACTTAAATTACAAACAGACCCATGGCATGGTCCTGGTCTATTTTCTTGGTTTCTAAGAGTAACGTTTTGGGTTTGAGCTAATGAAGCAGTATCAACTTAATGGTACAAGGTGTTTTCTTCCAAATTGGAAATTGAGGGTTCAAGTCTTGCTAGGGACGATGCGTGGGATGTAATGAGTATATTAGTTTAGCCGTTCCAAAAAAAAAACTTAAAGCACAAATTAGCCTATGTTTGGTCTAATTTTTTAAAGATTTTTTGCTTAAAATTTTTTTGAAAAGCCCATTTATTTAGTCTTTGACTGTAATAAATTAATTTTTTTCACATATTTATATATTTACTTTTTTACAAAAAAGTCAAAAACTAAAAAACCTACAGAAAAACCTACGCTGAACACACGTTTAAAGTCATTCAGTTATTCGAAAAAAAAAATGGATAATTTAATCTAGGGTCCCATTTTGATCCTTATTTAGAGATAATGACCAATGTTTAAACAAGTATTCTATTAAGTTCTATTATCATACCGTGTATCAGAAATGCTCTTCAAATTATGAAGATTGAATACATTTATTGCCGATGCACATTTAAGGATACATTTTTATTTTTTGATAATAATTTAGATATGAATACTTTTATATTCTCTTACAATTCATATGATAGAATATCTTATTCAAATTATGAAAATTGAATACATTTATAACTGGTGCACATTTAAGAATACATTTTTATTTTCTTATAATTATTTAGATATGAATACTTTTATATTCTCTTACAATTTATATGGCATGATATCTTATGCACAATCATGAATATGTTTGTATTTCTACTTTATGGTAATTATATTCCTAAATAAATAATTTGATATTGTGAATCATCCTCAATCGAAATCATATGCATTACACAAATTAGCATATTAATACATTAGCATATTCTCATATTAGCATATTAGTACATCAACATATTCTCATATTAGTATATTACATACCCTCGCTATCTCGTATGCAGATGCAGTCTATAAATAAGTTCTCATTTTCTGCAACTAACTTTATTATTCGAAATGAAAATTTATTTATAGGAAATAACAATACTGCATTTGCATACGAGATAGTGAGGGGTATGTAATATGCTGATATGAGAATATGTTGATATGCTAATATGTTAATATGCTTTTTTGTGTAATACATATGATTTCGATCGAGCTTGGTTCACAACATCAAACCATTTATTTAGGATTATGATTATCACAAATTAAAAATGCAAATAAATTCATGCCTGTGTATAAGATATCCTGCCACATAAATTGTAACGGAATATAAAAGTATTCGTATCTAAATCATTATAAAGGAATAAAAATGTTTCTTTAAATGTGCACAAGTTATAAATATATTCAATTTTCATAATAATATTTTGAGAATATAAATATTCAAAAAAACAGTAAATATTTAAAATAGGACCTCATGGGATAAGAGTTTACTACATGAGATTTATCCTAAAATAAGTCACCAAAATAGGACCTTAGAATAATTAATCCAAAAAAAATCTGAAAAGTAATTTAAAAGAATATTCCATTTGTTTATTTGCCGAAATTCTATATGGTATGATATGCTTCGTTAGACAGCCATTCATATTTCATACTTTCAAATATGATTCTCCAAAAGAAAAAAGAACAAGGAAAAAAGAAAAGCAAAATGAAGTAAACTCTAACATTAACACACACGCACACACTGGGAAGTAGGCCAATTACATGCATATATGTTCTAATTGTGCAATAAACATATACATATATGACGTCCACTCAGGCTCGTAAGGTTCGGCTCGTTTAAAACTAGTTCTATTTAAGTTCGGTTCAAGCTTGATCCAAATAAAATAGATAAATTCTAGCCTGAGCTATTAAATTCGAGCTCGAGTGAGTTCAAGCTTATATATGAACTTTGATAAAAGAGCAAATTTGATAGGAGCTCTAAATTTTATAAAAAAAAATATTTAGGTCTTGTTTTTGTTTATGTAGTAGCTTAAAGTGATTTGAAGCAAAAAGTATAACTTAAAAGCCATATTGGTAAATGAGGCCTTATACATACTGTTAAACGAGCTTAACGAACTTGTATCGAGTTAAACCACGTTATTAAATAAATTATTCACGAGTCTATGCAAGTCGAGCCGAGTTTATATGAGTGGTGCTCATTTAATAAGCGAGACTAGTTTTAAGTTCATAAACATCTCGTTTATTAAATGAATCAAACTCGAACGGATCTTAATCGAGCTCAATCGAGCTCGAATTATTCATTGACAACTCATTTTGTCTACGCCTCTATTTTGACATTTATTAAAATATAAGTTCGGTTGCTACTTTAATCTTGCAACTATTTGTATTCTCAATAGTCCTAAATAATTTAGTGTTATATATATATATATATATATATATATATACACACGTGCTATATCTTATTAACAGTATATAGGTGGCTTAAGTGAAATGATGGCTTACTCTTTTTTTTTTTCATTATGCCCTCTTTTCATTTTTCCTTTATTCAGAGAGGTTTCATGACTTTTTCAGGGCATTTGCCAAATTCTGAGGGTTAGCGAGGAAAACGGACCAAGTTTGCTACTGGGGAGCTGCTAAGTGTGCCATCAAATTTCTTCTGCCAATACTTTATTTCGGAATATACATGTTAGGTTATGCGCGTTGTACAAGCATGGCAAAGCATAGGTTGTTGTGCTTAGCAATTTTGGGTGAGTCTTGAATCCATTCCCACCTTTTTCCAGACTTCTTTGTATGCGATCTGTGGTTCCTCGGTCCTCATGCATTGCCTCTCTCATCTCCGATCACCGTGGATTTCGAGAGTTCTGCTCTCCGATTGAACTCCTGTAATGCACTGATCGCCGCGCGGCACTCACATCCAATCACCTTTGCAGTGATGGACGAAATCGGCCGACTCTTCGAAGTTGTCTTCGACGTTAAGGCATTAAGCGAACTCCCCCAGAGTCTACGCTTTGATTCCTCACACAAGCTAGGGTTAGAGAAGTTTTGCTTGACCCTTAATCTTGGCGTCGAAGCGGCGGAAAATGGAAAATTAGGGCTCAGATGTTGGGAAAAGTCATCGGTTGAGGTCGCTGGTAAGAACTATAAACCGAAAATATTGAACGAAGCCTGGACTGGCTGGTAAGTCACAGATCGTCCCTTTAACCAAAACTTTTCTTTTGGTTCTCTCTTCTTCTTTTATTCTAAGTTCAAGTTGTTCACCACACATAAAGGGTAATAATGTTATAATGTTTCCCGATTCCTCTCTTAATTGATTATTCTTATCCTTTCATTCTATCCTCGGGTATACAAAATTTGGTGACCAAACTCACAATAGACGAGTCCAAGACTTTTTTGGCATTTTCAATTGCAAGGTTTAAACAAGATAATGGTTCAATAGTTAATTTTATTATAAATAGTTCATCACACATAAAGAGTAATTATGGTCAGTGCGTAGCACGGCTACTATCACTAGTATAAATGTATGTGTTTGTACAGTGAATTGGGTAGTTGGGATAGTGACATCTTTAATTTTTTTAGCACAGATAAATTAGATTATTCACATGATATGGTGACGAGCAATATCTACATTTTTTTTATATCTAAATCGTAGCTTTTATTATTAGATATAAAAAAAATTTCATAATTTAAATTAAAAAAATTTCATTTCATTTGGCTCTCAGATTTTGAAGTCAGGCTTAAAGCCTTTTGTCCTTATTAACTTAAAATACCTTTTTATATTTTTAATAGTAAAACAACCTTTATTATACATTTATAATTTTTTTAAAAAAATTATATTTTTAAAACCTATTCATTGAAATTTATCAGATAAGATTCATATTAAATATAAAATTATGTAAAAATAAAAAAAACTTATAACAATATTTTTGACTTATTAATTTATTGTGTTTTGACTTAAAATTACTTTAAACTAAATAAATCTTTAGACTTTAAGTCACTTCTAATAGGAGTGCGTGACTTGGGTTACCACGGATGAAAGAAAAATTTTCAATCACCTTTGGCGGATAATTATTTTTTTAATTCATAACTAACCTATTAATCATCAAAAGCAAAGGGGTGAGTGATATTTTTTGACAGGTTCAACATGTGGTTTAAGCGGTTTAGCGAGTTAAAAAATTATAAGATTTTGAAATTATTTTTTTAAATTAGTTTTTAAAAAATAAAAAACCTATATCAATTTTTTTTTGAAAAAATCATAATTAACACGTTAACTAAAAACTAACTAAAAATATCATCAATAATTCAACAATAATAATATTAATAACATAATTAAATTCGTCATATGTAAAAATATGATAACTAAAATATACTATAAACAAATTAAATTAATAACGAATTAAAAAAATATAAGCTCACAAAACTAACCCATTCTTTTTATTTTTTTCTACTCGATTACTCACCCAACCAACCCAACCCACTCTTACTCAATCAACCGGCACAGGTTGGCGGATTAGAGTGGTTGTTAGCATATCCCTAACTCTTAATAATGATTAAATACTCTTTTTTTTTTACTTATTTAGCTTAACTTAACTTAAAACAAAATGTCTAATTTAAAGTAAGTTATGTTAAACCCATAGATTTTATGGTGACCCAATAATCTCACATTTTATATATTTTATTCGTATTTAGATTCCACTAACTGATTTATCAATTAAATTTAATTTGAAAAAAACTCTTTTAAAATATGAAAAAAATCATTGATAGATAAAAATCTTTCTAACAATCGCCTTTTTCTCGTCTCTATAAAAGGTAGAATATTAATCTCTTATAAATAACGGTTTTCAATCACTCAAGTATACAATTATTTTTAAAGATTAGAGGTAAAAAGAAGAAAGTGAGCAACAAATTGAAGATTTCAAGTAAGGGTATTATCTATTCAATTTATCAAATATCAATGACTGTCAAAAATATATTTTATAATGTTTAATTTTTTTGAAATGTATTCAATTCAAAATTTTGTATATCAAACAATACGTACAATACTATAATAGAAATGCATAGAATTTTTCTAATAAATTACCGAAAAAAAACTTTATTAGAGGTGTGAATAAAATTAAACTCTCTTTTTTCTTTGAAGTTAATGAGATTATGTTTTTGACCTATTATGAGTCAATGAAAATACCCTTTTGTCCTTTTTGAGTGAATCAAATTACATTTTGACCCTTGGACCAACATTTGAAACCCTCTCTTCTTCTTTTCTTCCCACCTACTAGGGCCCAGTTTGGGATCACTTAAAAGCTAGCTTATTTATTAACAAGCAAGTTTTTAAATCATGCTGTTTGGTTTCCTTAAAAAATTAATTTTTTTTCATCTCTTAATCTATGAAAAAAAAATCTATACATATTTTAAATATATTAACTTTTTTTTGAACTAAAACTACTATAATATTTTTAATTAAAAAAGTAAACTCTCTTAAAAAAAAAATAAAAAAATCGTGCTCATATCCCAAACACTACATGTTAAAAGTAAAAAGTAAAGGTATATTAGATATTTTAATAAAAAATAAAAAAACCTACTAAAAAAATTATCCCAAACAGCCTAATTTTTTTATTTCTCTTTTTTTTTCTAAAAAACTAAACATCTAAAAACCCAAATTTTTTAAACATCCCAAACAGGGACCAATCCTTCTGAATAGAGCATAGTAGTTAAGGAGGAAAAGTATCAACTTGCACACACAAGACAGTTAAAGGGAGAAAGAAAAAATCAAAGGGAAGCAGCCTTCTGAGAATTTTCCTCCATTTGTTTCTCGGCAAACAAACAAAGCAAGCCAGCCCCCGGAAAGAACTAAGGTTCTGTTTGATTTGATTGAGGATTAATGGATTGAAATCTAAAAATAATTTTTTATAATTTCTTGTTTGAATTGCTAAATTACGAACGGAATTGAACTATCAAGTTGTCCCAAGTAATTATTATAAACCCTTCATTTTTGAGATTATTGCTATCCTACCACCTAGGTGGACTTAATAGTTTCATAACTATTACTATCATAAATCTTTGTAATTTCAAAATAGTTTCACTAAGGATCTAATTAACTTGAAAATTAATTTTTTTTTACGTTTTTAGTCAAAAAATTAAATTGAGTTCAAAATAGGTTATTTAGTAGCTTAACTTTTAAGTTAGCTTTTTAAAATTGATTGTTTGGGTAAAAAGTTAACTTTTTTATTTTTTGTTCGAAGTTGACAATTTTATTATTTTATATATTTGAGATTAATAATTATATATAGTTAGTAGTGGTAGTAAATAAGTTATGAATAAATGATATTATTATATTTTAAAAGTATTGAAAGTTTGATTTGAATATTCTGAGAGTTTGTATTTTAATTTCACTTTTTGACTTTTAACTTTTTTGCAAAGGAGCAACAATAATTTTTTTGCGTTTTTAGTTAAAAAGTCAAAAAAGCAAAATTGCCAATCGGGGCTTAAAATTATGTCAAATCAAATAGTGTGTTATCTATCTTTAGACTATTTTACTTTCAATCAAACACCGCACAATTTAATTCATAATACTTGTACGGTGCTAAACGGTAGATTCTATTTATTTGATGGGTTGAACCCGACTCGTCCACTCCTTTCCTTTGTCAATCACCTACAAGGACCAACAAACGTGAACTATTCGGCGGTAAATCTCCGAAAATCGCTCCGACGATCAAGTTAGAGGTTTTTGATAATGGGGAAATATAACTGAATAGAACCCAAAACTCACATAATAATCTCTTTACCAAGGGAGGTCGACCCTTTCTTTGGGCCTGTGACTTCTCTTTTATAGGGAATCAAATGCCTTTTTTCCTCTAGCTTTATGATTACTTCTGACACCTAGTCCTGCAGGACAGCTTTGCCTTTGGCAACGTCACATCAATGTAGGGACTAACACCTTGAGCAGAGTGCGGTCACTTCACCATTAAGACTAACACCTCGGCCCGTCC
>JAULJZ010136824.1:0-10733 GCA_032270985.1 Heliamphora pulchella | reverse complement strand
TGTTGAAAGTTAATAAAGATGTATTTTCTGGATCACCGAGTATGTATTTTATTTTGGCGTTGGTTTATCTCCCAACAATTTACTCCTTTCTTGGATTGCCTAGGACTAACGAAGGTTATACTACCATTTAAGTTGTTGCCTAGTGGATATACCATAAGTTTAGCATACAGACAATTCTACTGCCATTTAAACCTTTCGGAGGTTTTCTTGAACAATCGCCCACTAGAAGTGACTATACATTGTGACTACATTTAAGTCAAAAAAAACCACACCCACAAGTAATTCAACTTAGGCCCGAAGGTCTCACCTGAAGATGGAAAGCATAACATAGGTCTGTAAACCTCACTCGAAAGTGAGAAACATAACACAAGGTCGTAGGCCGCACCTAGTGGTGGGAAGCAAAACATAGTCCCGAGTGCTTCACTTATGTGGGAAGAAAAACACAAGCTCGCAAGCCTCACCCAAATATAGGAAGCAAAACACATGCTCATAAGCCTTGTCCATAGGTGGAAAAGTAAAACACAGGCTCGCATGCCTCACTCGGAGGTAGAAAAGGAATACATAAATTCGCAGGCCTCACTCGGAGGTGGGAAAAAAAGTGAGCCCATGAGCCGGGAATAACTCATCAGGGTTTTAAAGCCACAAGACCTACAGGTCATGGAGCGTCATAGCCATTATGAAGATGTATGCTTGAAAAAAACTGTGGAATAAAGGCAAAAGACGTTACACAACGGAACATTGCACGAAAGGAGAATGGGAAAAACTACCCAAGTTAACAGTTCTAGTGGCTATAGAAACTAAAAATAGCGCCAAAGTTATGGAAAGACTAGAATGGTCGTTGCAGGTCTGAATTGATGGCCACGAGTTTAGCATTATTGAAAGTTTTTTTTTAGATTTTTCAAATTCTCATTTTATAAAAAAGAAGAAAGACTCTTCAAAGTCCCACGTCCGCATATTAGAGGCTTATTTCCTCACTCTCATCTCTCCCCCTTGCTCTCCCTCCCTCTCTCTCTCTCTCTCTCTATATACATCTCAAGCTTGGCACTCTTTCTTTCCTCTCTCACCCTCAGTCATTGTCTCCTTCCCTCTCTTTTTCACTCTCGGTCTCTCAACCCTCTCTCTTTTCATCGACTACTCTCTCCTTCTCGGCTCACTCCCCCACTTTAATCAGTCCCTCTCTCTCTCTCTCTCTCTCTCTCTCACCTTCACTTCCCACAACTCATAGCAACAGAGGATTCTTCCGCTGCGGCGACATCGGTGATGGTAGTAGCGAAGGGTTTTGAGTCATCTCCAAATTAGGATATGTTGATGATGAGACTACTGCATCACTACCTAAAATTATACTACGCTGGAGCATATAGATGTTATTTGACTTTTTGCTTTTCATCAATACCAAAGCACCCCTCAAGGCTCTCATTACTCCATCTTTAGTAGTGTACCTACAACCATTTGAGTCGATAGTACCCAAAAGAATTTGATTTTTCTTCAAATATGGTATAGACTGAACATCAAGCAATGTTCTTACAATCTTTCATGTATTCTAATTCGAATAGTTCGAATTCCAACTATTTTAGAGGACATAATTCCTCGTCAATATTATACCATCATTGACCGACGTGTAGGTAGAAAACCACCGTTTCTTATTCGGATATGTTAGGAAATTAGACCTCCAGTTTAATTTTTTATTGTTTAACAAATTTGTGACAAATTATTTACATCTTATTACTTGATATTTAACACTTATTTTATTGGAGGATCTTTTGGAATTGCAGCGTAGTAAAAAATAGAGCCAAAAAAACATCAAAAGCTGCAAGCGGTATCAGACCGCTTGATAAACTGCTCGAGCAGTTTGTTGAGCAATCACTCATCACTCTTGATTTCTGCACTGATTAAGCACATAAGTGAACATTATACAAAACTGCTACAAGCATTGTTTATCCGCTCGAGTAGTCTTGTACGCGTGATTCATTAACTTATGTTTTGTAGCTAGCGGTTTTGATAGTGTGCATATATAATAGGTTGCTAGGATTTTATAAGTTAGGCCTCCTTTTGTTATAACAATTTTTAGCCGCCATATGCTCTCTTGTAGAAGATCTAAAGACAGTTCTGTGGTGGCTTGATGAACATATTGTCTCCACATTTCAACTAACATCATCAAGCAGTTCTTTTTCTTCACAACTTTTAATTTGTGGTAAAAATAGGTTGTGTGGACTTTTAAGAGTTGAAATTTGGTGATGGATTCCAGCGATAGTTAATTACGAAGTTAGTGTACGTAGATTTGGCAAGAATATGCTTAGAGTGTAGGTTGTGAATTCAATGGTGGTCTGTAAGATTTCTTGTAACCAACAAAGTTTTACAATGCTTGATTATTCTTGGACCTGGACTGATCCTGTGATTTTTACACGAGTTTGGAATTTTTTACGTAAAAAATCGCCATGTCTCGTGTGTTTTTGTGGTTGTTTTTGTTATTGCTTATTTGATTGTTTTTATCTTTTTGGTTGTGCCTTTTGATTTAGAAATATCGATTAATGCAAAATCAATCTATAAACAGGATTTTTCAATTAGTATCAAAGCAGGTTGCTTTAAAAAATTAAAGCAATTTTTATGATGCAGGTTGGAATAGCAAAGGTATAAATGTTATCTTTAGTGGAATTACACAAAATGAATTTTTCAAAATAAATATATATGACTTGGCTAAAAAGCATGAAGTACTCTTCAAGTCACACATGAAGGGACTGAAACTATAAAAATCTCCAAACTTCAACACCTCACAACATATTTTGAAACTTTACGAATGAGAGACAATGAAAAATTTGAAGATTTTTATGTAAATTTGAGTGACATTGTGAATACTTCTTTTAATCTTGGTGAAAAAACTTCTAACTATAAAACTGTTTGAAATTTTTTTTAGATTACCACGTAACATTGTTTATATAGTGTTCTTATTTAATTATATAAAAAAAAAATTACGCGAGACAATGTTAATTCATTTTTATTAAGGAACAAAAATAACACATTTAATATACGACATACATTTTTATTTATTTGCGTGTCTCATAATTTTCCTTATCGTAAAGTATGCATTTGATAAGGTGAGTGTCTAATCCTAATTAGCTTTTATTAAATTGATAATATTTCTAGAGTTCTTTTAATTAAAAAGAAAAAATGATAAAAAGTAAAAATAATAGAAATGAAGTGAAAGAAAAAAAAAAGAGAATACAATTTATTTTCTTGCATTCGTTCGATTCGGACAAAACTTTTGTAAGAAAATAATAAAATATTTTAAACTTTCAGTTTGATAAGCATGAAAATTACAAGAAAATTACTGTATTTATCTTAATCGCCCTTAAATATTTGAAATAAAAATTAAATATTGACATAAATTATGAACAATTTTAAAAATAAGACAATTAGTTCTTACTTTCACCAAAAAAAATAATGTTTTCATGCATATTTTGTGAAAAAATTAAAGTTAAGTTTGCAAGTTTGAAAAAATTTATAAAAAAATTACTTTACATCAATTTCTTTGACTTTCTCGCTAATTAAACTCCAAAAAAATTACTTTTTTTATATTTTTATTATTATATTTCTAATCAAACAGAAGGAGTTTAAATTTTTTTCTCTTTCTTGCTTTTTTTATGATTATATTGCTAATCAAACAGACGGGGGGGATTAATTTTAGATAGCCATTTTGATAGATGTGGCCCCAGTCTGGTGTATTATTTTGGGGCCCAAAGCCGACAGCACAGGTTGGAGGGCACTTTTGGAATTCAATTATTTGGACCCCACTTAATTAATTGTGCATACGTGCGCATAGGGCCTCGTTTGACTCTCAATTTTAAGTCGAACTTAAAGCCTAATTAAGACTTCGTTTAAGATGTTTAAAAATGTTGGTTTTTAAGAAATTTAACTTTTCAAAAAAAAAATAAAACTGAAAAAATTTAATTGTTTAGAATAATTTTTTATAGAAATTTTTTTATTTTTATTGAAATGTCTAAAATATTCTTATTTTTAGCTTTAAATTGTAGTGTTTGGAATACTTACACGATTTTTTTTAATTTTTGTGAATAGAGTTAACTTTTTTATGTAAAGATATTATAGTAATTTTATTTAAAAAAATTAGTGTGTTTAGGATTTATATTGATTTTTTTCTTAAATAAAGAGATAAAAAAAAATTAATTTTTTTTAAACCAAACAGTGTAATTTAAAAGTAATCTCAAACATGCTCTAAGTTTTAAGTTTCATTTGTCAACTTCAAAATTATACCTTTTAATTCATTGACTTTTACTTTTATTATTTTTTTACTCGTTACCTAAAATACTTTTATATATATTTTAAAATATAATAACTTTTATTATAGATTTTCGTTCTTCATAAAAATTATATTTTTCCAACTTACTCGTTGACCTCTATCATACAAGATTCACATGTATTATAAAATTTCGTAAAAATAAAAGAAAAAATTTACAATAATATTTTTTTTACTTAAATTTTTTTGATTTCTTATCTTATTGCCTTTTAATTTAATTTTATTTAAGTCAAAAGCTTATTGCCTTATGGTTTTAAGTTACTTCTAAAATTTATTAAATAAATTTTTTATTTATTTAATTTATAGGGAGTAAAGTAACTGAAGAACTAATTTAATTGTTACGAGTTGAACTAGAACTTGACATAAAGTCAAATTACCAAATGAGACGTATATAAACATGAAACACTGATTAGTTTACATCGGGTGTAAATTCTTTTGATTTTAGAGATTAAATAAATAACAACACATAAAAATTTTCAGAAAAGGAAAAACCCTCATTTCTATTAAAAAAATTGATATTTTCTCATTTTTAGTATTTTTTTTAAAAAAATATTTTTTACCTTTTAAGAACTAGAAAAGAAAAACAATATTAAAATATAAAAAAAATACACAAAAAAATGAAAATCAAGAAAAACTGAACTTCTAATAGGTGAAACCAAACAGAGCTTAATCTGAATTTGTGAGGAATATTTGCAAATATGTAAAATGGCCTCATTTGGCAACTTGGCCTTTAAGCCAAGTTTTTTTTGTTTAAAATCGTTTTAAATCAAATAAGCAAGAAATTTATTTGGTGAATTGTAAAAATAACTTTAAGTCAAAAGGCAATATGAATGTTTGGCAAAACTATTCACAGTAATTTTTAACTTTTTGCTATTAATTTTATGTATAAGTTATAATTTTTTTTAAACACTTACAACTTCTGTTACAAAGTATAACTAATTTTTTTTCTATTTCAGTTACAAATTATAATTTTTACCAAGCACTCACAACTTCTATTATAAGCTACAATCTATAAGTTGCTAGTTTCAGAAATGCCAAACACCACCAATAAGTTATAAAACTTGGCTTAAAGTGGTTTTAAGTCAAAAGACTAAAAGTTTAGCTTGATGTTGTTATGATTTTTTAAAATTTATCTTTAAATAATTTTATTTTTAATATAGATTTTGTTTAATAGATTTTGACTAGTAGATTTTAAAAATAAATTTTTTATAAAAAAAACGAATCTGCTCTAAAAAATATATAAAAAGATTTTATGTAAAAAATAAAAAAACCTAAAAGGCTAAAGTATTTGAGTTGCCAAATGAGACTTTTTAATTTTTAAAGCTTTAAACAAAAAACTAAAAAAAAACAAACAAAAAAAAACTTAAGCGTGTGTTTGTCCTAGTTTTTTTTTTTTTTTTTTTTTAAATTTTGACTTTTTTTTTTTTAAAAAATAGATGTAAAAATATGTAAAAAAAAAAAGCCAATTAATTACAATTGGAAGTCCAACAAGTGAACTTTTTTAAAAAAAATTAAGCAAAAAACTTTAAAATAAAAAAAAAACCTTGGCCAATGGATTTTTCGATTGACAAACGAAACCAATGTGTAAAAACATGTTAACATGGGATAGTATTATTCATTGTCAATGAAACATAAAAGAATGCTCAAAACTCCAATGGATTTTCCCTATTTATGATTTAAACTAAAATTTTGTATTTTTCCCCCTTCTATTTCACTTCTTGTTTTTTCAAAGAAAAATTTTACATCAGTTAGAATTTGTACAAAAAGACTAAAATAGAAAATAATTAAATGAAGCCTTGTTTTATTGTTGTACAATTTTTTTAATAAATTTGATATATTTTGACCTTAATTAGTAACTAATTTAAAAGCTAATTTTTCTACTTTTTACTTTTCCCAATCAAAAAACTTATTTAGATTGAAAGTTTGTCATCATTTAGTAAATTAGTTTTGATATATATTGACAGTTGTGGATCATTTGACTAGAATAAAATTTGAAATGAGTTCACTTAATGATATGAACCATTTGAAAAGTAAATGTATTCGTTCTCTATCATGTTCTATCAACACACTAAAAGGTTTATACAAGATATCTAGTGTGAATGTTATTTTTTGCAAAGTTGATTGATTAGATATATATACAAGTAATTTTTTTAAAAATTTCTTATTTAAATATATTTAATTATAACAATTATGTAAAATTGGCATTATCAGTAGATAAGTTATGAAGTAAGATATTGCTGTCATTTGAAATTGAGTAAGATTTGAATAGGGTTCGTTAGAAATTTGTGTTTTTTATTTGACTTTTGAATTTTTTTGCTTTTTTGCAAAACAAAATATGTTGTCTTTCTAATTTTTTAGCTAAGAAAATTAAAATCTTAATTGCCAATCAGGAATTTTATTACACCTTCTGATAATCAGGACCTTTAACACAAAAACAAATCATTTTGGTGTGTGTGATATTTCTGTAGTTTATTTAGTGTACATAGTTTGCCACAATTATTGTTTTTTTTCATTTTTGTGTGAGTGATATTTCTGTTGTTTATTTTGTGTACACAAGGTCTGTTTGATTGAGGGATCTCAGAGAGAGGATTATTGGAGCTTATATCATGTGAGCATATATATGATGTGTTTGGTTGATAAGAAGTTGGGATATAACAGTGGTGTTTAGTGACGGAGACAAGAATTTGGGTCGAATAAGGCACAAAAATATAAATATTCATAATAAGTAAAAAATTAAAATATGCATTTTTACAATTTCTTTTTGTTACAGTTGACCGCGACGAATTTTCATCTTTTAAAAATTTTCTATAACAGTATCATTACTAACTCTATCAAAAATATCTCTCTTTGTGTAAACTACCAAACAATTATTTATCAGCTAATAACCAATTCGGTTTTGCAATTGATTCTTCATAATATTCATAACTGAAAATACCCTTTATACCGTAGCAGTTATAACTGACAAGATCAATACCAAAGTAATGAACAAGTAAACTAATTGATATACTTTGTCTTTTCCAGTCTTTACAATTTGTTTAGCTAGATGAGTAATTTCATTCAACCTTGAGAAATCATCATTTGATTGCATATCAAGTGTGGCTTAGATTTGGTCCAAGTTTATTTAATTTGATAATCTAGAGAGGGTAGAGCACTCATATCCAAAAAAGGGGTACAGGACGATGCGGTTGATAAATCTTTAAGTTGGTTCAAAAATTTATGTCAAGGTAGAGATTATTGAATTTTTTACTTGAATTTTCAATTTTTTAAAATTGCTATCGGGTTATTGACTACTCAAGCGAGCTGAGCTCTGCTCGTGTAGTCTGCCGCAAGATAGAATTTTTTTGTGCAGCACTAGGGTTGCATTTTTTACCTAATTAGGATTATATAAAAAAGAGTTTATGTCATAAAAACCATAGAGAACATTCAGAACGTTTTATACACTAGAGTGAGACTTAATTGTAGAGATTAGGATGTGTAGAGTAACGGTGAGATGCTCAGTTTGAGGCCATAGATATATTGTGAACTAGATAGTAATCATTATAATTCTTATTTAGTTAATAGTAGATTGTTTCTTCTCGCCCGTAGAGATAGACAGTCAGTCAAACCATATATTTTTTTATGTTTCTAAGTTGTTTCAGTATTTTGTGTTTACTATTGTGGATTGAATTCTACATAAGTTTCCATTTAAAAGCCCAAATAAGTTTATCTTAATTTTTTGAGAATTTGTGGCTAAAAATTTCAATAGTTTATAATATATGCTTTTCCATATAAATTAAGCAATATTTATATATTAATACTTAAATACTCAGAAAAATTCAATTCCATTACCTCATCAAGTTTTTCCGCAAATAAGTGAAATGAATGCTTATCAACAATCTCGTAATCCTATACCTTAGATTGTATATGCTGGGGGTATTTGGTCAAATTTTTGCTATTAATTTTTAATTTTTTATTATTAATTTTAGTTATAAGTTATAATTTTTTTTAAAATACTCATAACTTTTGCTACAATTTTTAATTATTTTTTTCTATTTCAATTACGAGTTACAATTTTAACTAAATATTCACAATTTATACTATAAATTACAATCAATAAATTACTAGTATTAGTATTCCCAAACACCTCCACTGTATAGGATTAGGAGTTGTTTGTTATTCTGAACAACAAAACAACATATTATGAATAAGATTATATAAATAGTAAAAAATTTAATTAATATTTTGTTAAAGTGAGATTGATAAAGAATATAGTAAGAGTTAAAAAATTATTTTTAATATTATTAATACTAAATGAAGAATTAAAAATTTCTCATTTAACAAATTATTAGTTTGACTCTTACGATACAAATGCATGACCGACAATAGGAAAGAGACAACCTTTTTTTTGATGGACTACCCTTGATTTTTAGTCCACTCTCAATTCTCTCAATCAAAACAACTAAGGGCCTAGTGTACATAATAGTGCTCGGGAGGCGCAATTTTTAATATTTTACCCAATATATAAATATGTGCCATTTAATAATTAGCGCAAAGCATTAATTCAATAATATTAAATAACAACTACTGTTTTGATGATCGTATTAGGTGGGGTCATATTTAATTATTATATGATTTGTCATGTCATGTGTAATGGTTATGTTGTCTTATAAATTCACTATTTAATTGGTATTTTATGTTGATGTTTATGTGTGATACTTAAAAATAAATACTGAGTCTATAAGATAAATACACGTTATACATGAAATGTCAAATCATATGATATTCAAATGAGATTATTAAAATATGATCAATATAGCATTATTATTGAATAATTAGTTCGACTAAGTTTACATATTTAAAACATAGACTAATCACATATCACTGATTTTTATCAGTAAGAACATATTTTGTTCTAAAAATTTTAAAAAAACACATGTTCTTACCGATAAAAAAACACTAATTTATAATTAGATTTGTGATTGCAATGTATTCTTAGACTATTTCTTAAATAATTGGGCTGCACAATAAATCCAACAAAATCGCTAAACCGGTTAGAATTATACAGTTTGATCCAATTCTATAGTAAAACGGTTTGGTTTTATTTCTCAATTTTTTAAAACCATTTTATACGATCTCATTCATGATTTTCATTAAAGAAAAATTAGTCCTAACCGAACTGTTTCGGTTTTTTTGTAAGCTTATAAATATTTTATATTTTTATATTTCTTATTTAGTTTTTAAAACCACTTTAACAATTTTAGTCTAATCAAATATACTAAAGAAAACAAAAATAGTTTAGGCTAAAAAATTAATATAAAATTACACTTATCGCATTCTAATACAATAAAATTGTATATTTAACGCTTAACCGCGTGATTTAAAAAGAGGAGTTTTGAGAAAAGAGGTTGCTCATTTTCTTCGTAATTGACTACCATTGAATTAGACATGGGTATACCCTTTTTATTTAGTTTTTAATTTTTAATTTCTTGACTAAACTTGTTCGATTATTAATATGTACCTGGTACAATTGATTGTGTCGAGCTTTAAGAATTAAAAAATTGGAATTAAAATCGAACTAGAGCCAAATTGTATTCATAAATTGATTCTGGTTCGAATTTACAATTATAACATCTTAATTTTGATTCTAAAAATATACAAAATCATTTTTAACGATTTAATTCTTAAATTTGTTTTGAACTGAACCAATTTGATATGTGTGGTCTCTTGTTCAGTAATAGTAATTGAAAAATCTCATTTACCGACTGACTTGCACTAATTATTTTTTTAAATTAGTTAAACGCTGCAAAAAGTTTAAAACAATCAATAACCCAAGCAAAAAATAAAAACAACCACAATCATACACAAGACGGCAATTTTAACGTGAAAAATTCCAAATCGGGTAAAAACCATGAGACCACACCGGGTTTGAAAAATCAAACACTATAAAATCGTTGGTTAGAAAGAAATCTTACAACCTCGACGTTGCACCCATAACCAATGGTCGTAAGCCTATCTTTGCCGAATTCACATGTACCAACTCATGTGCTTGACTGCTGGTGGAACCCTCCACCAAACTTCAATGCTGACGGACTCCTCCACCAGACTTCAACACTTGAGAATCTTCTCAAACAACTCCACGAATCCAAACTGATTGTTGAAACTTTGATTAATTTGATGATTGGCTTGATTGTGCGGAAGTTAAAAAATCATCAAACTGTTATAGACTAACTTTCGCGTATATAGACTAGCTTGCGAATATGATTGAATAATCTACAAAAGTTGTGGCGGCTTGGTTTTCATACAAAAAAAAAAAATAAGACCCCACACAAAGAAACCCTAACTGCCTATTTATAATAACACCACCAAAAACCCTCGTTGCTACTGCAAATAAATGTTGTCTCGCCGAGAACCGATCGAGCGGTCTATTCACCGCTCGAGCGGTGAA
>JAULJZ010136813.1:0-10733 GCA_032270985.1 Heliamphora pulchella | reverse complement strand
AAAAAAAAAAAAGAAATATAAAAAAAAATCAAAACAGCCTTATCTCAAAGGCTCAAAATTGGGGGACTGTCTGTGAACCACATTCCAGTCCCCCAAGTAACATCCCGTGGAAAAATGTTGGACCATGAAAACAGGATTTGGGGCACATGATTATTATTCCTCTTTGATCAATTGTCTGTCTAAGATAGCAACATGTTCAATCTTTAACTTTCAAATATTGGTACCTAACTTCTTTATCAAACAAGAAACATGGAAGCTAGGATTAATTTTGTATGTAGCTGGTAAATGTAACTTGTATCACTTTGCATATCCTTTGAAGAACTTGGAAGGACCCAAAGTACCTTGAACCAGATTCATATTCCTGCGAAGCGCTATAATAACTTCTTTATAGGGTTGATGCCTTAAATAAACTAAGTCATGCAATGACTGTTAGACCTTTTCATTTTTGCTAACTTCTGCCTTCTATTTTGGGATTAGTACAAGTGCTAAAATTCTGATGGCTTTGTCTCTATCATGCATGCCCTTTTGAACTACATCAGCATTACCATCCATCATACCCAACTGGCTGAAATGTGGTGGAGGTTGGCCATTGACAATCTCATAGGGAGTCATTTTAGCGGCGGAATAAAATGAAGTGTTGTACTACAACTGATCCAAAGGCAGCCATTCAACACAGGATTTTTTATAATCCCCAGCCATACGTCTAAGATAATTCTCATGGCATTTGTGGACAATTTTAATCTAACCATCTGTTTGGGGATTGCTAGAGGAGCTTAACTGCACCTTAACATCTTGAATTCTGAAATGTTTATTCAAAAAGTTAACCCTAGAAGCTGTTTAAGGATAAGTTTCTTCAGCTTGAGTTGGGTTAAAAGCACATAATGTATTTGCACCATCACCATCTTCAAATAAAGTATTTTCTACGGTAGCACCATGAATAGCGCATAGCAAAGCCGCACCCAATACACCGGCAACTCCCGTCATATGAAATAGGTTCAACGTCCAATTATAAAACCCTTGAAAAAAGAGGATGAATTGAAATATAGCTGCTACGCCAAAGTTAGGTGCAAAAAACCAACCAGATTGACCCAGTGGATAAATCAGAAATACAGAAACAAAAACAGCAATTGGGGCAGAGAGTGCAATTGCATAATAAGGTCGTAATTGAACAGATCGAGCAAGTTCAAATTGACGTAACATGAAACCTATTAGTTCGAAAGCGCCATGGAGAGCGATAAAAGTCCACAGACCATCTAAGATAAAGGCAAGAAGTGAGCATACTTACTGAGTCTATGCACACAATAACAATAGCATATAACATATAACATGTAGGATGTTCATCCCTTGAAACTTAGGCTCTATTCAGTTGTCGGAAAAATTGTATGGGAAAATAATTCAAGAGAAAAGTGAAGTGAAAGAAAAGAAAGGAAAAGGATAATAAATAGGAATTAGTTTTTGTTACCTATTTAGTTTACAAGAAAATTGATAAAAAATTCAGTTTTTAACTTTCTCGTAATGCATAATATTTTACTTTTTAAAAGATTTGTTTTATGGAAAAATGTTTCCTGAAAGAAAAGTTTTATCCTAAAACTCATAGTTTCCTATGACAGTTGGACATACATTTGAGAAAACAAAACGGTTGTTTTTTCCCCTTTCCATTCCTGTTAAATGAATGAAGCCTGGGAGGCCTTAAATGAAATCCATGGTAATGTCAGCCCAATTATGTACATGAATTAGCAATTGAACAAGCAGTAGTAAAAGGACAAAAATAATATTACACCAAAAAGGACTTGTGATTACCCATCAGGACAGACTGGTCGCCAAATGTTGCAGATTTGATCACTTCCACAACCTGAAAAGGAACGGAAGCATGTATTAGAACAAGGATTGCAACATCCAGGCAACCTAAAACTTGAGATTAAAAGGAGTAACCTTTTAAGCAATGTCCAATAGAATAATCTATTGATCCTCTTATAAGTCTTACCAATACCAGAATGTCCCCCAAGGACGAACTGCTGAGCAAGTGGAGTATGTTATCCCTTGCGTAGAATTCCCTAACACTAACTTTTCCTTATATTTCACTAAACCACAAAGCTGTTCAAACCCAGGATGAGAGGCTGAATCCTTTTCTAACTCTCTGATTACCTGTTGTAGCTCTGTATCAACCCTCTAACTGTCCATAATTTCTTGAAGCAGTGAACTCTGAACTGTGGAAATAGTTGTAAGTTCCCCTCCTCTCCACCTCTTCTTGAAAAAGCATGAACAACGGTATTCTCCTTCCCATTGTTTTGAATGTCATTATCAAAACCAAGCAACTTAATTATCCAATTTTGCTGAAAAATGGTGGATACGCTTTGGCAAGTATTTAAGGCTCTGATAATTTGTTTTGAGGGCAAAATGGCTCCCAAACAGGTAATATCTCCATTTCTGTACTGACACAACTACAATCTTAAGCTCTTTTTCGTAATTGGACAATCTAATATTCTTTCAAGGTAAGAATTTGCTCATGAACACAATGGGTCTTTTCTGTTGCATTAAACCTGCACCTGCTCCTTTCCCACAAGCATCATATTCAAGTTCAAGTTCCTTGGTGTAACCTGGAAGAACTAACACAGTTGTGGATGTGAGGACCTTTTTTAATGTCTCAAAAGCAATCTCAACAGCCTCTGACCATTTAAAAGCATCATTTTTTTAAAAGCTCAGTCAAGGGGGCACAGATTTTCCCATAATCTCTAAGAAAAACTTTTGCAGTAACCAGTTAGACCTAAATACTCCATTTTGCCTGGTTCCAATGCACATTTAGACTTCTTAACAAACACTTGCTGCGGTCGTAAGATTTCTAGTGCCTTGTCAAGTGTTGGAGATACAAATGGCAACTAGTTATTACTTATATACTATGAGTATATCATAAAAATATCAAGATAAATTTCATCAGGAAGGATCTAAAGTTATCATTCACGAGGCTTTGGAAAGTAGTTGGTGCATTTTTTAGCCCAAAGGGAATAACTAAACCTTATACTGTCTATCGCGAGTTTTAAAAGTTGTTTTATGCATGTCAAAGGGATTAATTCTAATCCAACTTTGTAAAGAATTTAGCCATGGTATCTCTTTTCGTACTTTCTCCAAAATTTGTCCTTTATGGAGATAGAAAAATAGAAAATTTATCCTCACACATCCTCCAAGAGTTGTCCTTTTTAACAAGCAATACAGATGAAGAAAATAAGCTGCTTGAGAACTATATATTCACGTTAGTGTCGTAAACTATAGAAAACTATACTAGAACTGGATTAATGTTAATATTAAATATTTCATTACTACATAAAATCATTTAGGAATTAAAAGGAAACAAATATGAGAAAATAAAAAAATCTTGTAGTAGAGATTAAGCAAAACAAAAATATGCGTGACAATCTTTATAAAAAGAGTAATTTGCAGTAACAAATAAAGAGAATGCATGATTTAATCATGCTTGTTTTATGTGCTCTTTTCTAATTTTTCAGATTCTCTAATAAATTATTTTTATTTGTTATTCACAATTCTCTCCCTGTCTTTTACAAAAAGAGGGAAATAGGAATAAATATTGTTGGATATTTCTAATAAATTCCAATGTTTTGTTTTGGATTCCTAGGGCTGTTTCGATAGAAATAAAACGAAATTTTGTTCCTTGTTATCTCTATTTGGTTCTTCAAGGTATAGGAGTACTTGTAAAGCCTTACATTTGCAGGTTGGCAGTTGGGCTTCAAGGGAAAATGGTGGTCATGTTCCATCTCTGGTTGCAGTTCTGACATCAGTTCCGCAGGCCTTAGCATAAATAACTGGGCTATAGTCCCTTGAGTAGTTTTCTCTTGTAACTTCTGTGTCCTTCTACTAATTGAACTTCCCCGCAGTCTTCTTCCACTCAAGACATGCCTTTTACCATTCATTCTGAACTCCACTACTTTGACTGCTACAGAAACTGTCAAAGGAATGGTTGGCTGGACGTCACAACCAGTCCTTTCAGCCCAGTGCTGAATCAAGGAGATTTTGGGTACTACTATAGTCATTGACAATCATTACCATCTCTTTTTATTATTTCCTTTGGCCTTCATTGTTCTATAAGAAGTTCAAGCAATGGCATGGCAGAAATCTTCAGCTATTCTTCCCCTTGTGGTAAGTCCAAGGAAAGAATGCTCTGATACCACTTGTAACACCCTTGGATATGGGAGAAGGATCGCCAACACTGTTCCGTCATTAGCTGAAGAAGAAATGAGAAAACTGTACAAGAATTCTTTTTGTTTTTTTTAGTTTTGTTGAGATTACAGCTAATATCCTCGCCTTCCCTTTCTCTTTATTTTATAGAGTCGCCTCTTTTGATTCAGTTTGATGCGAAGTTTGTTGAGATCACAATTTGCTCTGTTTGTGTTATTAAGACAGAGTAACTAAACAGATTATTAACGATCTCTTAACTAACTACTAAAGCTATATTATCAACTAATAAGGCTAGATCAGCAGTTTATTGCACTCCTAATTGGTCCTTTGCTCTGTTGCTTTCTAACTCTGCAGCTTATACAGCAGAGTCATAGCAATTCCCTCTGCGGTGCAATATATTTGTATTGTCAAAAGGTTGAATATGCATGCATATCTATATTGTTGTCCTTTGATTGTCCTGGTGTCATTCTATACTATGAGATTGTTTTATTATTTTTCTATTTTCCTATTAGATTAGTGTTTTAAGTTTTTAGTTATGATTAAATTTTAATGTAGTTTTTAATTAGATTTACACTCTTCCTTCAGATTACTTGGCAGTGGCTTCCTTTTACAAATTCTGCTCGAAAAGATAATTTGCAACTTTACCACTGGGTATGTTTTTGTATCTCTCTGGAGAATATTTCCAGAATCATTAGTCAGGGTAGTTCGAGAAACTTTTGTGGCTTTATATTTTTCAGGTCAGAGTTGTAAATGGGGTTCCTCCAACAGGTGACTATTCCTTTGCCAAGTATAACAAGGTTGGTGTACATAACTGCATTCCAATGTTGATGTATTATTCTATATCTTTTTCTTCTTCTTTTTGTTCTTTCGACCGTTAACCTTACGATTACTGTGTATTGCCGTTTATTTTATTTGTTGTTTCTTGTACATGTATTGTTGTACATGTATTGTTGAATTGTAAAGTAGCAATTTAGGATTAAAAGAGAAGAGAAAGAAGAAGAGAGAAGGACATAGAAGTATATTACTATAAGAAAATAATAAGGCTTAATATAACTTTTACACTACATTAGTATTTATATAAGATATACTAAGATAATTACGAAACGGCCTTAACAGACATAAGTAATTATCTAACATGTATATTTATCATAACTTCATTTGATTCTTCACTAATGTAATGCTTTATGCGATGCAGTCTATCGACATTGTCAAGTACACTGATGAGGAGTATGAAAAGTATTTGACCGATCCTGTATGTGGCATGTTAATATTTGCTTCTTTATGGTTTGATTGCTGATTGCCTTGGGGATTGTGAAATTGCTTCTGATTACTCTCTCTCTCTCTTCTAAAAAAAATAATGGAAGATATTCGAGTATTATCTTTTAGGGGAGGCAGTAGGCCTGAAGGTTTAAACCTGGCGTGATGTCCTTGGCTGTGCAATGCCCCCACCACCGAGGCTGGCCTCAAGCTTGCTTTTGATTATGTTGTAAATATGGATTTAATGATATGCTTGTGAGATATATATATATATATATATATATATAGCCTTTCATTCTTTCATTAGTCTTATCCTTGGCATTTGACTGTAGATGGTGGATATGTAGAACTGTTGCAACCAGCACTGTCTAAACAACTGGTGCCAGTTGAAATTTTCCATAGAATTTGGCCTCACCTATTGACCCCTTTTCATTCTTAACCTCTCATTGTCACCTTCCATTTTTTCCTTGGCCAAACCCTATTCCGGCACACTGTTTCACCCTTTCTCAAGTATGAATGTGACCAAACATGAATAGTTTTTCAATAATTTAGATACATGCCTGAATTAAAAGTTATTTTGATCAATTAAGTTTCTCCCCCCCTCAGGAGGACAGATCTCACTTTGTATATTCTCTTTGTTAGGTGTGGACCAAGAAAGAGACCGATCAACTGTTTGAGTTATGTGAACGGTTTGATCTACGCTTTGTTGTGATTGCTGATAGGTTTCCATCATCTCGGACTGTGGAGGAACTGAAGGATCGCTATTATAGTGGTATTTTCACCATCTTCTCTTGCTCACTCGTTGCTTTTCTGTCATGTACATTTCTTGTTTTAAATTTCTAATATTAACTGTTCTGCTGTCATTCGTCTACCATATGATAGACATTCTAGTGTTTAATCTTTGAGAAAACTTCTGATTGTTGTCTTGATTAGTACGGCCTTCTTTGTTCATAGTTGCTCGGGCTATCTTGATTGCTAGGGCTGCATCTCCTGGTGATGTTTCTGGACACCCTCTCGTTAAGGTTTGATGGCATTGCTATGAAGTTTTAATGCTAGAATACTATTTTATGATTTATAGTCTCAAAACCTCTGTGATGTAATTTCCCCTTAGGTGATCATATCTAAGTGCTTTATCTTTTTGGGTGGTTATTTTATTTTATATTATTATAAAAAAATTCCCTTGATGTAGGAACCGTACAATGTTTCACAAGAGATTGAGCGCAAGCGTGCATTGTCCATGGTCCTTTCTCAAACAAAGCTGCAAGAGCGCAAGGATGCTGAGGTTTTAAACTCTGCTGCATCTCTGACTAGTCAAGCATATCTGTGAACCTTCTTGCAAGGTTTTCATCGGAGCTCTATTGTGAATAATTTATCTAATGTTCTGTCTTATCCTCCCTTCCTCCCTCTCTCTCTCTCTCCCTCTCTCTTGTTTTTCAGGTTCTTGCTGAAGCAAAGAGAATATCTGAGTCACGAATGGCTGCAAGGGTAAACCTTATTTTGGATTTAACTATTTTGTTTCTTTTTGACAAGTGGTGCCATTTAGCATTACAAATGGAAGGAGAAATACTCATTTGGTTAACAATTTACTTTGGTTTCAAGATCCCATGTCGTTATCTTTATCTCAATGCATTGAGTTAAAGTACAAAGAATTGAGAAATTAGTGTTAGAGGAAAGGGAGAAGAGGACAAAGTATGCTAAGGATTAGAAAATAGGTTCTAGGGAACATAATTAGCCCCTTTAACGTTACATACATCAATTTTAAATCACATCACGACACAATTATTATGGTCCCTAAAAGCACTTTGATACGTTATCAATACTAGCAAGTATCCGTACCTAAAGGCACTTTGAACGTAATATGACTATAAAATTAATTTTAAATTATAAATAAATTTTAAAATCATTAAGAGTAATAACAAAGTAAAAAAAATTCTTTGTTTCACCGCAAACTCTTAACATCACTAATGATTTTCATTACTTTACTCTTAATTCCAATCAAAAACAGCAATAAAGATATATGCAAACTAAAAAATAAACAAAATCAGCTATACTTTTTGGACAATATATATTATAAATATAATTTGATGGAATATAATTTGATGGGAGATAAAAAGAAAAATGGGTTAGAGAGAGAGAGAGGGAGAGAAGAAAAAATATAATATAGATATTGTATGTTGATTGAGTTTAGAATTTAAAATAAAGAGAAATTAGAGAGAGAAGGAAGTGCCATGTAGGACACATGTCACATCAACACCATTGTCCATTGTAATATAGATTTAAAATAAAGAGAAATTAGAGAGAGAAGGAAGTGCCATGTAGAACACATGTCACATCAACACCATTGTCCATTGTAATATAGATTTGCTTTTGTCAATTAACTGGCTACAAACTTGTGCTTGGATTTAAGGATATTCAGGATAATTGTCATTGAAAGCTCATAGAGAGGGACAAGGAAACCCCATGCGGATTATTTTTGGATTTGCAATTTGACAATCTTGCATTTATAATATTACTTTTGCAGGGAAATTTATTTTCTGTTATAGGATTTCCTAGCTTATTGCCACAATGCAATTGGAGGAAAAATGTGATAGGTGTAGATATTAAATTTGATAATAGATGATTACTAATTGAATAAAAGGACAGTAGACTCAGTAGTCAGTAGTGTGTTTCCTATGATTGCTTTCTATATGCTTTATTTAAGGTTCTGATTTCACCTCTTGATATGCTTATTTCTTGCATCCACTTTCTGTTTTCAGTTATTGCACTAGAAATTTACTATTGTCCATTTCGTGTATCCAATGTAGGAGAGCGTATGAGAAAGTTTATATGAAGGATTTTGTTGGCTTATGTTCCTATTTCAGATTAATTCTAGTTAGTAGGAATTTAAGGGCTTCTCTTGGTATATTAAAGGTTGTAGGGCTAGGGTCTAATTGAAGAGGAGAAAGTGACCAAATGAGGCTATTATGGGAGCTGTGACATTACCTGGGATCAACTTTTTCCTTTTTGCTACTTTTTGGAGTTGTTTTGATATTCTAGGGTTCAAGAATTAAAGGGGAAAAGATAAGAATTATGGAAGAAGCTGTAATGGTAGTAAAAAATATAAAAAAAATCCAGAAAGCAGATCTGATCAGGGCTGTTACATACTTTAAACTTCAGGAAATTAATGGAGAAAGAAAGTAGGAGATGATTTGAGGAATCATTCTTATTAGTCTTAGGCGTCACACAATCTATAAATTGTTCTCTATAGTGTATTGGAAGGGAGGCAATTACATGGATTTTATAGATACAAGTAATCCTAACCTAATAGGAGCTGATTTTTCCACTCGGAAACTTACAAAAATACCCTTGAACTAAAAAATTAACAACAATCATAGATAATGTAAATATAACTAGACAAAACCATACGACAAGACCCTATAAGGCTAAAACATGGTTATCCAAATTTCGAAGTCCTGTGTGGGTTGCACTTTATTCAATTAATGTCAAACTAAAGTTTTTGATTTGAAAGCATCTGTTCTGTTGCTTTTGTATGCTTTACAAGGTTACTGCCACTTGTTCAGTATTTCTTTTTTCAGCTGTTGTCTTTATGTGAGGACTTGAATGTGTTCATGCTTCAGTCGTTATGTGTTCTGTTTCCTGTCCTTTCAGAGTGTTGAAGAATCTGAGTTGCCAGTTACATCAAATGTTGGTCCAGAAGGTACCGAGAGGGCTACTGTTCCTGTTGATACAGCATCACCTTTGTCTAGTGTTCAGTTTGCTTCTGCAAATGTTACACCTCCTACATCAGTGGCAGAGAATGCCACTGTTACAGCTTCTCTTCGCCTGGTATTTTTGATAAATTAAAGTTGTTATGGTTTCTTATTACCTTAATTCTTTATTTTGACTTCTTGTGGCTTGGGTAAAGTTCTTTATGAATATTGGTTTTGCAACTATCCAATTATTTATTTTCTTTTTCTACTTTTTTTCTCTCTATTTTTTCTGTTCTTGTTTCTTTTACCCCCTTAAAATAATCTGGGAGAAAATTTTCTTTGTCTGGTTTTTGCTTAGCTCAAATCTTTAATAGAAACCTGTTCATTTTGACGCTTATAGCTCTACATGTTTATATGTGATTACTGCGCATTGAAACAGTCAAAAGGTACTATATATCATTATTTAACTGTGAAAAAGTGGTTTGGAACAAAAAAATTCAATAGCCTTACTGATTGCGAAAAAAATTTCAGCTCCGGGTTTACACTAGAACGTATGCACTCGAACAAATGGTACAAGCTGCAAGTTCATCTGCTGGACTTCGGACTATCAAGCGGGTTGAGCAAACTTTACAAGATCTTGGGGTTTGTTTTTGCTCTCTTAACTATTTATTTCACTTGGATGAACTTTCTATGTCATGTCAATATCATTTGATTTACATAAGCATTTTTTTATTTTTATATAGGAGTTTGTTGTGAAGACGGTACTTATAATCTTTTCATTTTGGATCAAAACAGAATGCTTTGATACTTTTATTTTATTCTGCATATATTCTTATGAAATCTAGGAGAACATATTTTTGCCTATTATATTATTATTATTTTTTTGCCAAGTATTTTTTACTTAAAATATAAATGCACCACTAGGTTATTCAACTATATTGTTAATCATTTACAATGGATGTTTATTAATCTGCAATATTTTCATTTAACTTAGTGCTCTCTCTATCTGATTTGTAGTAACATTTGCACTCCTCTAATAAGACAATACTAGATTTTGGTGAAGCCCCTATTTTAATGTTATTTTCACCTGGTACTTCATCAAAAGGGTAACCCCCTCTTAGACCAAAGAACACATGAAGGCATCCAGCCTGACAAAGACAACTCAGCAACTACAAGTCACTATATATGTTCATACAATTAAAGGGTAAATTTGTCAACCCAAATGCATGAATGAGAATGAAAACCCTGAATCTAGAACACGTGTGCACTCACATTGTGAGTGTCATCCTTCTAGTACGCCTAAGGGGTGCAATGTGTTTTTGTGTGTTTTTTTTTTTTTGGGGTGGGTGGGGGGTTGCATATGCAAAACTCAACTAGCACCAGTGCAATTCAACCGATAATGTTGTTCTTGATGAGATGTGCTGGATCCTCTGTAGCCATGCTACCAAAATGGCAATGCTTCATTCTCTCAAAATACCACTTGAAGCAAAGAGGAGCCATGTGCCATTTCAATTTCTGCTGGGTTATTTGATGAACTTTGGCTGGGGCAAACCTAGAAGATTATATCTCACTTAAGCTTAGGATACATACCCCCCCCCC
>JAULJZ010136802.1:0-10733 GCA_032270985.1 Heliamphora pulchella | reverse complement strand
ATACACTAAACATCTAATGTACAACAAGTTAATCCACTTATGTCATGTCAATTTCTATGCACATATACTACAAACATGCAACACAATATCCAACTCTCACAATCTAAGGTATTCGAACCTAAGGTCCTTTACCAAGAAATACTTGCCTATCCATACCAAACACGTAACACCAAATCTCACAAGGTGGCGTAGCCACTTCTCATAGCTCAAAGGTATTCAAACCTAAAACTCTTATACCAATCTGTTATGCCCCCAAAATCAAGCTCATGAGCCGCCCACAAAAACCCACCAAAATTGATCAACTCACGACCAGAACCTTTAATAAAACCCATTTTATCTCCCAAGTTCCCAACAAAATCATTCGAATCAAAATGATTTCAAAATGAGAGTTAAACCATTCAAGCAAAGACTCTCGAGGCTTCAATTTGAACATAAAGGGGTCCCGGGATGGAGCCCGGATAAAAAAATACTTTTATTTAAGAAAACAACATTTTGGACCCAACCTAGGTGAATCTGCTCAAGCTGACTCACCACCGCTTGAGCTACTAATTGGCTGAGAAAAATACCCTCTCTTGGGTAATAGATCACTCGAGCGGACCCAAGACTGCTTGAGCGGTCCCTTACCCAAGACCAAACTAGAAAAATTCTGCTTTGAAAACCCAACTTCCAAACCAAAGCTTTTCTTAAGGAAAGGAGTTCTATGATATAAAACATAGTTAAAATCAACTTTAAACCATGAAAACATAATCGAAAACTCATCCCAAACCTTCCATAAGAATCCAACAAGGATTTCGTACATTCAAAATTTGTAATTTAATTTTCCAACCGAGAATATGACCTAAAGATTGTCCTAACTCTTACTCATTCATGCATAATATAAAACCATAGCCTTATGGGTTTACAATATATAAATTCATAAACTTCGACCTCTCAAGAAAGAATTTACATACTTCATTCACCTTCCAAAACCTAGATATCTCCCTCTATTATAATCCACAAGATATACATAGGATCAAGACTTCTATACGATCTAAAAACAAAATAATCAAAAAGTGTTAAGCTCCTATCATGGCATAGTCCCATTGTCAGCCCTTGAAAAACATAAATTTAAACGAGACTCAATAGGATTCTAAACAATCAAGAAAGAAGTATGCTCGTTATGCAATAATTAATTTTACATCGACATAACCAACCCAAATGCCCGAAATTCTCATGATTCACAAATAGTTATATTTTTATAACCCAATCAACACAACCAGACAATTATAAATTTCTCACACGTTGTCCTCACTACCGGGCCAACTTAAGACACCGATAGGTAACCCATGAGTTCTATAATTACCACCACACTCGTTTTCAACCAATGACATACCGGTAAATAACTCATCATCACACACATTGCACCCCTTTACAGACTTTCACCGAGGGATGGCAACCCAATTTTGCACTCTTTTACGGTCTTTTACCAAAGGACAAGCAACCCAATTATTGCACTTTTCTACTATTTTTTACCGAAGGACAGACAACCCAATTATTGCACTCTTTTACGGTCTTTCATCATAGAATAGGCAACCCAATTATTGCATTCTTTTACGATCTTTCACCGAAAGACATGTAATCCAATTTTATTCCACAACCATTTCAATATATACACAACATATCATAATAGTACTTCAATATCAATATCCAATGGCAATTTAACTAAAAACCCCTAAATTTTCAAATCCAACGTGGTTTTTAACCGAAACTCCATTCAAGTATATTTCCCCAAATATAAACAAAATCAAATCTTTTTTATTTCAAAACCCGAATCAAACTCTAGTTTACCTCCACATTGTTAATGTTGTATACTAAAAATCATGATTTTGATTTTAGTATTTAATTTTATTTTTTAATAAAATTAATTTTTTATTTTATGAGAATCTTAATGAACAATGTATGCAATTTATTATTTATTTAATGTTGTACATAAGTGTCTTTTATTTCACATAGTATTTAATCTGGTGTGTAGAATTTGACTTACACATAGAAGACTAAATTATTGATTTTTGTAGAATATAAGTTATGGTTCACAGTTTAGATGAAATTGAACACACCGTTGGTATGGCTGTAGCACAACGTTTTAATAGACATGTCTTTGATTACGAGGAACAGTAATTATTTTGATAATTATTCCGACTCATTGTGTTAGTACACTTTGTGTGTATTGAATATGATCAAATTAGTGTAATTAATTTTGTACTGATTTTATAAATTAATTTACATCTTATAGTTATTATGAGTATTTATGTTTTTAATCCTGAAATAATTATTATTTTTATATATTTAATATTCGTTATTTTGATTCACTAGAGGTTGCGATCTTGTATGCGTCTATAATCCCGATGAGTTGGATATCGATATTAATTATATGGTGAATATTAATTATTGACGAAATTTACGTCCCGAATAATCGAGATGATACCATTTTAAAGAAACTTATAAGTTTTTTCCGAGTCAAACCCTATATATGGATTTTATAATCCGACAGTCAAATAAGTTAAGCGGAAGGGTTTAAGAAATTTTCTAAGAAGCCGATTAAATATAATTGTTAGTAATTTAATTTAATCGGTGGATATATGTAATTTTAACGTGGGAAGAAAATTAAGTATTTAATAACAGGAGTTCGAATACTACGATTTTGAGAACAAGGCTGGGAGTACAATTATAATTCTTTAATGGAATGAATTATAATTCATATTTTTATGAAATTGCTTCTGGTTTGAGGTAGGATTTCATAATTGCATTAGAATCTCATATCTTATTTACTCCACAGGTCCCAACTATAGCCTATTTATATGTTGTTATAAAATCTAGCCGCTAGATATTCCATAAAACGTTCTAGTGTTTCTACGTCTTGTGAATTTAAAGAATAAACGACTAGATATGTTTTAAAAAACACGATAGATCAAAACACCAATTTTGTTCGTGTTTAGTATTCGAAATACAGCAAAAGACTTGTGTTGGAGATTTGACTAATTAAAAGTCAAAAATCGCGGCAAATCGTTGATTGAAAATTATTGCAGCAATCGAAATCTTCCAATTAGATTTCGAAATGTATAATTCTAAAACTAACTTTGAAAATATTATTCGATTTTATTTTGATTGTTCGATATCAACGGATTTATTTTATTTTAATCTGGAGTCAGTTTCGGTATTTGCCCGTCCAATTATTTTTGACTAAAATCATAGACACAATTTTAGGATTTTGATAGTTTGCCACAACAATCAATATCAGAGTATTCTTTGATTATATATAATTTTTATTATTGATTCAGGTAAATTTAGATTGTGCTTACTAGATTTTGCAGGCAATCTAATCCCGATTTTTAATTATTGTTATTTATTTTGTATGTTTGATTACATGGTTTAAATGATGATTATTAAATTAATTTATTTTGAAACCACAAGGGTTGATCATGGTAGATTGATTGTGAACTCTTCAGAGGCATATGATCAATGTAAAAATAATTATTTTTTAATTTTATATTTTATATTTTTTTGTGTAATCGAGAAAAAAAAAACCGAAGAACAAGAAGAAACAACAATTGACAGCAAGTGTCGCATGATTAACAAGCTTCATCGGTCCAATGATTCTTGGGGTGGGATTCTAGAATGGATTTATTTCATTAATCCTAAATGCACTCAAATTATTATGCCAGGTGGCCATTAATCCAAAGCAATTTCATGATGATTCATGAGATTCATGTTGTTATAAAAATCCATTATCATAATTGGAATGCACTGTGATGGTTTACGATGAATCATGCATTGGAATATCTTTCAAGCCAAACGGAGCCCATGGAATTATCATGCATCTTGATAAACATGTGGATCATGGAATGCCTAGATTCAGAGGCTTTTGAAAGAATTCTTCGCCTTGTAGAATAAACGTGGATGGTAATCCACGTGATTCGGCCAAAGTGGATGAAGCACAAGGAAAATAATTAGTGATCCAAACAGTGCACTGTGATATTTAGATCAACCATCCAAACATTAAGCTGCAGAAATATTACAAATGGCGGCAAAGCTTCAAAGCCAACGCAGCATGATGCTGCGGCAAAAACATGGAGCAGTGCACCAACAGCGCGGTGCGGCGGCGGCATGATGCAGTGGTGGTTGACTTTCAATTGGATTGTAACTTGCAAAAACTGAGTCTTACAAGATTTTTGGTACACTGCAGTGTTATGACAGAATTAAAAAATTAAAATTTTAATTTTGACAAGAATGTAAGTTTTTTGGATTGATAGAAACTCTTCGACTAAAGAGTTATAAATCAACCATAAAAATTAGAATTTAATGTATTTATTTATTTATTTATTTATTTAAATACGTGAATACTTTTATTTTGATTTATTTATTCTGTTCTGGTATAATTAATTCTGGTTAATTTGAAATTAAATTTTTTTATAATGAAAAAATAAAATAAAATAAAATTTTCTTTAATTAAAATTAATTTTTTTAAAGAAAATTTTAGAATTTTATTTTGTTACATAAAAATACGTTTAAGATAATTTTTTTAAAATCAAATATCTTGAAAAAACATGACGGTTAATTTTTATTTTTTGAATGAGTTTAATTTTGATAAATTATTTTTTTTGAAATATGTGTAATGGAAAATAAAATTAAATTCTTGATTTTTATTTAAAATTAATTTTTTAAATAAATAGAATTTTTGAAAATTTATTTGTTACACATAAAAATATATAAAGATGGTTTAAAAATCAAAATCTTTTACAATGTGTGATTTTTCAAAAATTATAAATTTATTTTAATTAAACATATTTTATAACTCTCAAAAATATTTTTAAAACTAAGTGGGTGACGAAATTTGTTCATATATCAATTACGCGGTCTCTATCACTAGTTCGTAGGTAATATAATTAATTTTGTGTGTTGGCATTAGGGTCTTCCTTCCCATCGAACGGAATTAATTACGGGATTACCAGTACGAACATCCTTTACGGATAATTATGGGTAATTGTTAGTGTGGATCACTCTTCCATCTGAAGGGCTCATTGCGAAGCGATTAATTTAGAATTATGTTATGGTTTATACTTAGATGTAAATAATAGTTTTCTCGCTATCTGAGTCACTACTATTATTTATTGGTCAAAAATTACGTCAGTTATTTAATTTTACTTGGTAAGGTCTATTGCCTAGATAGTAAAATTAATAAGAATTGATATATCTAAACAAATGATGAATAATAGACGTCATTCCCCTCGAAGCATGCTATTCACGACGTATCAAACTGTTGGCGATTTTTTTTAAATGGTAGAAGAAATCAATTTTCAAATAAAATTTAAAATTTTACTCATCATAATTAATGGTTTTAATTATGTAATTCTCGAGATTAAAATAGTTTTCAAACCACTTGCGACTATACTCAAAGGAAACAAACTTACGGGTCCTAATTATGATGACTGGAAAAGAAATCTGGATATTATTTTAACTACCGAGGGAGTTCTTAGGAAGCTAGAAAATGTGTTTATTTCTGAAAATGGTTCTTTTTCTAAGCCGAAAAGTAAGAAGAAGAAAAAGGTTTAGAAATAGGTTGGCACGATTTCTAAGATAGTTAGTGGGCCATAGACTGGTGTGAAGAAGCTAAAAGGCAGATGTTTTTACTGTAACCAGACACGGCACAAGAAAAAACTATGTCCAGTTTATCTTAGGAAGCAGAACAAAAAAGGTCATTTCTGTTCACTAGTTGTGGAAGCATGTTTAGCAGTGTTATCTATCGGTACCTGATGTGTAGATATGAAAATCACTAATTATGTCTGCAATTTTTTGTAGAGATTCCAAGAAACTAGATAATTTTGTGATGCGGAGATTTACCTGCACATGGGCAATAATACAAGGGTAACAGCAGTTGCAGTAGAAAATATCACTCTCAATTTTAGTAGAGGTCGAGTTTTAATATTGATATATTTTCTTTATGTACCTTCCATTAGAAGGAATTTAATTTTTATTTCTAGATTGGTTAAAAACAGGTATTTGGTTTATTTTAATAATTCTGTAGTTATTAAGGATAATGTTTATCTGTTCTGTTACATTGGTGGATGATCTTTATGTTATTACTCTTATCTCTCCTGCATTACAGCTGAATGAATTGAATAATATGTCTAATTTACTATTTAAGAGAAATAAACCTTTTTTAATGGACCAAACATATCTTTAGCATTTACGCTTAGGTCATATTAATCTGAAAATGATAAATAAACTAGTTAAAAATGGACATTTGAGTTCATTGAAAATGGAGGCACTTCCAATCTGTGAATCCTACTTAGAAGGTAAAATGACCATGAGAATATTTTTGGATAAAGGTATGGAGCTAAAGAACTATTAAAACTAATTCACTTTGACTTATGTGGACCTACGACTATCTAGGTTAGAGGAGATTTTGAGTATTTTGTCACTTTTATTGACGATTACTCAAGGTATGAATACATTTATTTGATATGTCATAAGTCTGAATACTTTAGAAATTCAAAGTATTTAAAGCGAAAATAGAGAAGCGTCTGAAAAAATATATCAAGACACTTCGGTCTGACCGTTGTGGTGAATACCTCCTTGGAGAGTTTAGAAATTATTTGTCAAATGAGAAAATTATATCCTAGTTGATTGCACCGGGCACTCCATAGCAGAATGGTATAGCAGAAAGAATGAATAGGACTCTTACGGAGATGGTGAAGTCTATGATGAGTTATTCGAACTTACCCGATTCATTTTAGCGATTTGCATTAGAGACAGCAGCTTATATTCTAAACTTGGTACTTTTTAAGTCAGTATCTTCTACTCTCACAGAAATGTGAACCGGGTACAAGCCTAGTCTAAGACATATTTGGATTTGAAAGTGTCTAGCACACGTGCTGAAAGGGAACACGGATAAATTGGGATAGAGGACGGAAGTCTATTTTTTTATTAGACATTTTAAGGGAACGAAGGGTGATTTATTTTATAATTCTAAGGATCAAAAGGTGATTGTCAATGCCAATGCTCGATTTTTGGAAGAGAATTATGTAATAGACCACAAGCCCAATAGTATAAATATTCTGGAAGAGCTAAGAGGAAATACCAGTAGTACGGTAGAAGCGCCACGGAGAAGTGCCATCGATATCACATTGCCTCGTCGTAGTGGGAGAATTATTAGGCACGTGCGGATTCTGAACCAAATCAGGGTGCTACCATTAACATACCGATTTCATAACCATATGAGCATGTGAGTAATGGTGCACAGGAATCAAAATCAACACAACGTGTCACTTCTAGTACACGAACGCATGTAATGCCTCGTCGTAGTGGGAGGGTTGTTCGTCAACCTGACCGGTATATGTTCGTGGGAGAGTCTTTTGACAGAATCCTAAAAGAACTGGATACTAAATCCTATAACTACAATAAAACACTCCAAGATAAAGTTGAAGAATTATGGCAATGAGCTATGAAATCAGAGATGGAGTCTATGTACTCTAATTAGGTCTGAGAACTTATAGAACCACCTTAAAGGATAAAATCCATCAGATACAAGTAGATTTATAAGAGGAAGAGAGGAGCAGATGGGAAGGTAGGAACCTTCAAAATTAGACTTGTTGCAAAAGAGTTTACTCAGAAAGAAGTGATCGATTATAAGGAGACCTTTTTGCTAGTAGCCATACTTAAGTCTATCTGGATTCTCTTATCTATTACGGCTTATTTCGATTCCAAAATTTGACAAATAGACGTCAAGACAGTTTTCTTTAACATAAGTCTTGACGAGTGTATCTATATGGTACAACTAGATGGTTTCATAACAAAAGACAAGGAGCACATGTTATGCAAGCTTAAGAAATTCATTTATGAACTTAAGCAGGTATCTAGGTCTTGGAACACTCGATTTGATCAGGCCATTAATTCTTATGATTTTGATCAAAGTCTTAACAAGTCCTATATGTACAAGAAGCACGATGGAAGCGTGATGGTGTTTTTAGTACATTACGTGGATGATATCTTGCTTATCGAAAACAATGTGGGGGTATTATCCTCGATGAAGGTATGGTTATTCGGCCAGTTCGATATGAAATATTTGAAAAAAACCAGTCAAATCCTTGGGATCAAGCTTATGTGAGATAAAAAAGCAAAGGATAATGGGTTTATTGTAAGCTGCTTATATCGATACAATTCTTTCTCGTTTTAGCATTTAGGATTCTAAGAAAGGATTTTTTCCATTCAGGCATGCAATCACTATATTCAAGGATCATTGTCTTAAGACAGCTGTTGAGATAGAAAAATTGAGGATGGTTCCTTATGCTTCGATAGTAAAAAGCCTCATGTATGCTACGCTTTGCACTAGAGCTTCCATCTGTTTTGCTGTTATCATAGTTAGCAGATATAAGTCTAGTTCAGGGTAGGAGCATTGGATAGCTGTAAAACATATAATCAAGTACCTTAAAAGGATTAGAGATTATATGTTAGTTTACCAGGCAGATGATCTAGTATCTTTGAGGTGCACAAACTCGAATTTTCAGTCGAATATGAATTCTCAAAATTTATCTCAGAATATGTGTTTACCTTAGAAGGTGGAACATATCGAGAGTAAATATCACTTGATACGAGAGATCATACAGAAAGGTAATGTAGCCGTAGCCAAGATTGCATTAGGAGACAACTTTGCAGATCCTTTTACAAATAGTTTACCAGCTAAGACTTTTGACAGTCATGTAGAGAGCATGAGTGTCAGATGTAAGACAGCATAATTTTGAGTATAAGTGAAAGATTGTTAGGATTGTATATTAAAAACCATGATATTGGTTTTAGTATTTAATTTTATTTTTTAATAAAATTAATTTTTTATTTTATGAGAATTTTTATGAGTAATGTATGTGTTTTATTATTTATTTAATATTGTGTATGAGTATATTTTATTCTATATAATATTTAATATGGTGTGTAGAGTTCGACTTACACGCAGAAGACCAGATTATCAATACTTGTATGATATAAATTTTGGTTCACAGTTTACATGGAATTGGACACATTATCGGTATGACTGTAGTACAATGTAGATCTGTCTTGATTATGAGGAACAGTAATTGTTTCGACGATTGTTTCGATTCATTGTTCTAGTACATTTTGTGTGTAATGAACATGACCAAATTAGGATAATTAATTTTGTACTAATATTATAAATTAATTTACATCTCTTGGTTTTTATGAGTGCTTATACTCTTAATCCCGAAATAATTATTATTTGTATATATTTAATATTCGTTCTTTTGATTTATTGGAGGGTGTGATCTTGTATGGGTCTATAATCCCGATAAGTTAGATAACGATATTAATTATACGGTAAATATTAATTTTTGATGTAATTCACGTCCCGAATAATCAGAATTGATGATACCCCTTTAAGGAATTTTATAAGTTTTGACCGAACCAAACTCTGCAGATAGATTTTATAATCCGGGCAGTCAAATAAATTAAGTCGAAGGGTTTAAAAAATTTTCTAAGAAGCCGATTAAATATAATTGTCAGTAATTTAATTTAATCGGTAGATATTTGTAATCTTAACGTAAAGAGAATAATTAAGGATTTAATAATAGGAGTTCGAATGCTACGATTTTAAGAAAAAGGCTGAGAGTGTAATTATAATTCTTTAGTGGAATGAATTATAATTTATGTTGTTATGAAATTGCTTCTGAATTGAGGCAGAATTTCATAATTGTATTAGAAGCCCGTGTCTTATTTACTCTACAAGTCCCTACTATAGCCTATTTATATGCTGATATAAAACCTAGCCGCTAGATATTTCATATAACATTCTAGGATTTTCACGTTTTGTGAATCCAAAGAACATGCGACTGGACAGGTTTTGGAGAACACGATAGATCAAAGCTCACACTTTGTTCGTATTTAGCATTCGAAAATACATCAGAAGGCTTGTGTCGGAGATTTGACTAGAAGTCAAAAAACCGCGGCGGATCGTTAACTAAAAATTGTTGCAGCAATAGAAATTATCCAACCATATTTCGAAAGGTATAATCCTAAAACTAATTTTGGGAGTATAACCAGATTTTATTTTGAATGTTCGATATTAAAAGTTTTAATCTAGAGTCAATTTCGGCGTTTGTCTGTCCAGTTATTTTTGACTAAAATCATAGATATAATCTTAGGATCTTGACAGTTTGCCCCGACACATATTTAGACCCATTACTGTCAATAATGTAAAAGCATTTATCTCCATAGACAAAACACAAATAAAATACATTTTATGCTTCAATCACAAGAATATCCCAATAAATTCATGTTTAATCCACCAAACATTCCACACCCAAAGCTAATGTTTCAAGCTCAACACATTCCATGGTATTCAAATGAAATGAAATGAAATTAATGTTGGGAGATAATCCAACGCCATAAATATATACATGCTCGGTGATCCAGAAAATACATTTTTATTAACTTTCAACAATTACAATAATTTGAAATTACAGGAAAATAAAATAACAGGAACAACATGAATAGAATTTACAAACCGAGTCCTGTAATCGCAGTTTTTTTAAGAATGATTCACCGCCTACCGAGTGTGTTATAGGTATTCCACCGGTGTCACTCTCCCAGGATAAAACGGCTACTCGATCATTGGAACACCACCAAGGATCGGCTACGAACGTACTCCATCTGTCTTTCTCTCTCTTACAGCTTGCACTATAACCTGA
>JAULJZ010136791.1:0-10733 GCA_032270985.1 Heliamphora pulchella | reverse complement strand
GAAAATCAAAGAATTCAAGGCAGAGGAGGAGAAACATCTGGATAAAAATATCAAATCACTACGATCCGACTGTAGTGAAAAATACCTCTTTGAAGAGTTTAAGGATTATCTGTCATCAGAAAGGATTGTATCCCAATTAACTGCACCTGGCACTTCGCAGTAGAATAGTGTAGAAGATAAAAAGAATAGGACTCTTATGGAGATGGTAAGGTCTATAATGAGTTATTCAGGTTTACCATATTCGTTTTGGAGACTCGCTGTAGAGACAAAGGCTTATATTCTGAACTTGGTACCTTCTAAGTCAGTACCTTCTACTCCCACAAAATTGTGGGCCGGGCATAAACCTAGTCTGAAACACATTTAGATTTGGGGGTGTCCAGCACATGTGCTGAAAAGGAACGCAGGTAAGTTGAAACCATGGACAGAAGTCTGTTTCTTTGTGGGGTATTCCAAGGGAATGAAGGGTGATTTGTTTTATAATCTTAAGGAACAGAAGGTCATTATTATCACCAATGCTCGATTCTTAAAAGAAGATTATATTATGGACCATAGGCCCAAAAGCAACATTGCTCTAGAAGAACTGAGAGAAAATACCATTAGAACGGAAGAACAAGTCACTGATATTCTATTACCTTGTCATAGTGGGAAGATTATCGGGACAGATGCAAATTAAGAACAGGGTGCTGATGCACAGGGTTCTGATTCTGCATGGCATGTTACTGTTAGTACAAAGACATAAGTAGTGCCTTGTCGTAGTGGGAGTATTGTTCATCAACTTGATTGGTATATGTTCTTGGAAGAGTCTTTTGACAAGATTTGTGTAGAACTAGATGCCGAGCCCTGTAACTACAATGAAACACTTCATGATAAAGATGCAGATCTTTAGCAAAGGGCTATGAATTTAGAGATGTAATCTATGTATTCTAATTAGGTCTGAAAACTTGTAGAATCATTCGAAGGGATAAAATTCATTGGATGTAAGTAGATCTACAAGAGGAAGTGAGGAGCAGATGGGAAGGTTAAAACCTTCAAAGCTAGGCTTGTTGCTAAATGGTTCACTCGGAAAGAAAGAATCAATTATGAGGAAACCTTTTCACCGGTAACCATACTTAAGTTTATCCAGATTCTCTTATCGATTACTACTCATTTCAATTACGAAATTTGGTAAATGGATGTCAAGATAGCTTTCCTTAACAGAAGTCTTGACAAGCGTATTTATATGATACAATCAGACAGATTCATTGCAAAGGGCCAGGAGTACATGTTGTGCAAGGTTAAGAGATCTATTTATGGATTCAAGCAGGCATTGAGGTCCTAGAACACTCGATTTGATCAAGCCATTAAGTCTTATGATTTTAATCAGAGTCCGGATGAGTCCTGTGTGTACAAGAAGCGTGGCGATCTTCTTAGTACTTTTTGTAGACGATATCTTACTCATCGAAAACGATGTAAGGGCGTTATCTACTGCTAAAGTATGGTTATTTGGGCAGTTCGATATGAAGAACTTGAGAGAAGTCAGTCATATCCTTAGGATCAAGCTTGTTCAAGATCAAAAACAAAGGATGTTGGGCTTATCACAAGCAAAGTATATCGATGATATCCTTGCTCGTTTTATAATGCAAGATTCTAAGAAAAAAGTTTCTCAATTTCAGGCATGAAATCACTCTATCCAAGGGTCAGTATCCTAAGACACCTGATGAGATAGAGAAGATGAAGGCGGTTTCTTATGCTTTGCGCTAGACCCAATATCTGCTTTGCCATTAGCATGGTTAGCAGATATTAGTCTAACACAGGATAGGAACATTGGACTGCAGTAAAGAATATAATCAAGTATTTGAAAAGGACTAAGGATTATATGTTAGTTTACCAGGCAGACAATTTAGTACCTTTGGGGTACACAGACTCAGATTTTTAGTCTGACGGGAATTCCCATAAGTCTACCTCAGGATTTGTGTTTACCTTAGGAGGTGGAGCTATAAGTTGGGAGAGTATCAAGCAATTCTGCATTGTTGATTCCGCCATGGAGGCCGAGTATGTGGTAGCTTTTAAAGCAGCCAAGGAGGCCGTTTGGTTCAGGAACTTCCTGTTGGATGTAGAGGTGGTACTTTCAGTTCATTCGGTTATTACACTTTATTGTGACAATAACAGAGCGGTTGCAAATTCGAAGGAGCCAAGGGTCCATAAGAAAGACAAGCACATTGAGTGTAAGTATCACCTGATACGAAAAATTGTACAGAGAAGTGATGTTGCTGTGACTAAGATTACAATAGGAGACACCCTTATAGATCCTTTTACACTTTAAGGTTGGTATATTGAAAATTATATTTTTATTATTTAATTTTATGAGAATCTTTATGAGTAATGTATGTGTATCATTTCTTTAATGTTATACATGAGTATCCGATATTCTATATAGTATTTAATCTGGTGTGTAGAGTACAGTTTGCACACAGAAGACCAGATTTTAGGTTTTTTCAGAATATAAGTTTTATGTTCACAGTTTAGATGGAAATGAACATACTTTTCTTGGTTACGAAAAACAGATAATAGCGTCGTCTATTGTTCTGACTCTCTGTGTTAGTACAACTTGTGTGTATTGAACGAGACATTTGCGATAATTAATTTTATATTGACTATATAAATTAATTTAGACACCAAGGTTATTATGAATATTGTTTATCCACTTAATCCTGAAATAATTATTGATTTGCGTATATTTAATATTCGTCATTTTTATTCATTAGATGGTGCGATCTTATATGGGTCTATATTCCTGGTGAGTGGGTTATATGGTGAATATTAATTATTGACGGAATTCACATCCCGAGAGATCGGGATTGACGATACCCCTTTAAGAAAGCTTATAAGTATTGACTAGGTCAAACCCTGTAGGTGGATTTAATTATTCGGCGGTCAAATAAGTTAAGTGGAAGGGTTTAAGAAATTTTAAGATACCGATTAAATTAAATTGTCTGTAATTAAATTTAATTGACGAGTATCGAGAATCTTAACGTGGAGAGAAATGGTAAGTATTTAATAACAGGAGCACAATGCAATATGGTCTTGAGATTATGGGTCAGAGTGTAATTATAGTTTTTAGTGGTGTGAACTGTAATTTAGTATTTTATAAAAATTATAGAAATCGCTGCTAGTTTTTCATAATTGTAGATATCGCAATGAGGTTTATTTAATTGCAAAAATTGCTAATACGTGTCTATGTTTCACTGAAAGTTGTACTCATAATTACTCCCCAAGTCCCTACTGTAGCTTTATAAATATACGAGTAGGCTGAACCAGTTTCATAACTTGTCTTCCAAGACTAAAGCTATTCAGGTTCTGCCGGTATGCATTCTTGATAGATTGTAGCCCACTATACATTCAAGAATCGCATAAGAGAATACAGTAAAAAATCTGACAGGAACTTTAATTCAGATTCAAATCGTAGTTGAAGATTCGGTCGGTAAAAAAGGTATTCTTCTAAATTAACTTCGGATGCACGGGTTTTTTTTATTGTTCGCCATTAAAAGTTTTATCTGGAGCTCGTTTTGGCGTTTGTCCGTCCAGTTAATTTTTTTCATTAATCGTTTGCAAAAACAAAGATTTTGGTAGTTTTGCCTCTAACAATGTACACGTGTTCTATTTTGGGCATGAGGAGCTATGCTCGACTGTGGAGGAATTTTTTGCCATCCTTGAGATTTCATCCCGAGATGAGGTCTTAGTTCCTACTCCCTTTTCCAGCCCTAGGGATTAGTTAATGCAACTCTGCGGCTATTCCAGACGTGAGGCTTCACTCATCACCTATGATGAATTCCTTAACATGGCACGGATCATAAACCATTTCAAACCTTGGGGTTCTTTTGGTGATTTCTCTTTTTAGCTCCAGTATTGCTACGCTCTTTGTATCTGTCTATTGACTCGTTTCCTCTTGGGACCTTCTGACGGACGGGCTAGTTCTTTTCTAGTAGACGTGGCTTATCAGATTCACGAGGGTCGGGATGCTATTTCATTAGTCCTTGCCGAGATGCTTCTTAGCCTTGATGTAGTCCACACTGAGGGTGCCCCTTACTTTGCTGGCAGTGCTCTTCTGCTGCAAGTGGTCACTCAACTCTCTTTTTTTTTTTGTATTTCTTTCAATTTTTCTACTAAGCTCTCATTTTTCTATTTTTCTCTCTATTTTCCTGCTCAGCTCTCCTTTTCATTTGTTTCTCTCGGGTTTTTCCAGTCATCTCTTCTTTTTCTTTATTTCTTTAAGGTTTGGCTGATGGAGAAAGTGAATTTGCTGGAGAAGCTCGTATTCGATAGTTATAGTGTGAAGTCCTTTATCCACCGTTAGGTGTATCGCCTTTGCTCCACTGAAGCAACTGGGAAGGATTATATGAGCTCTTTGACCGGGGAGGACATCTCTTGGCAATGCCATTGGTTGAAGATATCTCTCATGACTGTTGCGACAATGGATCACCCAGGGGTCCTTCTGATCGGTTTGAGCCTGGCCACCTTCTGTCATCCGTACCGCATCCTTCGTCAGTCTGGGTGTACTCAGACCAAGCCTAATGCTGTTGTGAGTCATTTGTACAGTTCTCCTCATCGAGCCCCTTTCTTGGGTTAGTATGAGCGGGCTTGGTCTTCTCGATTAAGAATGTCAGTCGGTGGAGAGTTTGACAGCTGCCTTTTAAAGGATTACAAGGCTTGACATGGGACGGAGTTAGGTTGCAATGTAAGATAGGAAGGAGATGCAAAGAGAAAAAGGACTTGACTTTACCTCGTTGTACCTCGATATTTTGTTTGTTTTCTCCTTAGCTTTTTAGGACGAGGACTTGCAAGCCTCTCTTGTTTTTGAAATCAAAACTGAATTAGTAAAACTTCTTAATGAAAGTTTCTCCACTTTTAGTTCACAGTGATTTCTAAAACTGTTCTTTAGATTTTTTACTTTTGCAATATAGCTAATTTATTAGAAAAATTTAAACTAAGATTTTGCATTGATCAATTACTCAAACATGGCTACAAAGGGAGAAATTCAAACAAAGGTTTGAGTTGAACTTCTAATAGAAGCTGCTTATGTATCCTGAAGAAAGAGAATTAGACCATAACGTAGTTCGAAGCTCGAGTTTCACTTAAGTATTGAAACTCTCCTTTTTATGGGTTTTCTCTCAGGGATAGAACTTTTTATGCTGGTTTGAGTTAATCGGTGTAGAGAAGACATTTATGTCTAGATCTATAAGAATAGCAGTGCCTCTCGACATCAGGGTTTTGATGATAACTAATTTTGATGATAACAAACCTACGTATCTAATTGTGCAAAATTGAGTATGTTTACAAGAAAGAAATGCTTTAGCACAAATCAAGATACCAAGTGGAAGCTACGACGCATAACTTCAAATTAAACCCTTTGGCGACAAGTTTTTGGAACAAATGCAAAAGAGTTGAGATATTGAAGGCTTAAAGCATAAAATTGCAAATTTCATTTGTAGGATCCATGTACACTCATATAACTCAAGGATGTGTGTGTTTGAAGCTCAAAGGAATCCTAAATATCATTAAAATATTTTTTAAAAGCATAAAAATATCAAACCTTTTTGTAAAATCAAAAATTTAGATTTTTGTATGTCCAATCGACTAATGTTTCTTTTCCAATCGACCGAGTGAGCTACCAGAAATGAGTTTTCAGATCTAAGTTGGTTCAGTCGACCGACCTTTTAGTCCAGTTGACTGAAGTCAAGTTCAGTCGACCGAACATCCTTCTTCAGTCGACCGAACAAGTTAAAATTTGAATTTTTCTGAAAAACGGCTAGTTGACATTTCCATACATATCCCAATGGGTAGTTCAGAAATGAGGACTATAAATAGAGGTCTTGAGCTCTTGTTTCAATCATCCAAAGCCTCTCAAACATCTCTCATTCTATTACTTCTTTGTGCTTCAAAATATTGAGTCTTTCATACATATTTTTGAGAGAAAAATTCTTTAGAATTCTCTTTGAACTTCATAATCATATTCTATTGAGAAGTGAGTTTAGAGGTTTCATTGTTTGTACTCATTTGCTCATCCAAGGAGCGTTCTTTGTATACTTTTATACTACTCTTGTTGATTTGTATTTGAGAAAGGCGTTTCTCAAAAGAGGCTAATCCGCCTACAAGGATTGGGTTAACTTGAGAAGGGTACATTCTCAAGAGAGACTACTTCGTCTAGACTAAGGACAGAGGCTGATCCTTCTATTGAAGGAGAGGTAATAAGAAATTCTCATAATGATTGGCTTGAGACAAGGACGTAGGCCGTAGCGCCGAACCTTATAAAAATCGTGGTGTTTATTTTCTTGCTTACTTATTTCTTATATTCTATTTGATTATCTTTACATCACATTATTTCATCATTTGACTCTTTTGCTTCGTAAGTAATAGTATTACACTTTATTTTTCTGTCAAGAAACTAATCTACTTGCAAATAAAAATTGAAAGTTATAAAACTAGAAAAGTGTTTTTAACTTGCACTTGAATCTTTTATTTCTTGCATCCATTATTTTTTAAACGCTAGAAAGTTTTGAATATTTTCAAGAAATATTGTCAAATTAAAATATTCTTGTATCTTAATAGTTGAAACGTATTAAAACTTGAAAGTTACACTTTTATTGTTAAAACAAGTCAAGTATTGAATCTTGTTGACAAGAAGGCTTAAATATTGAAAATTAAATTGAAGTGCATTTGCATAGTTATCTTCAAACAAAAATGACTTCAAAAGTTAGCATCCTCAAATGTGCTCAAATCTTTTTGAAACTTATTGTTCATTTCAAATATACTTATGTTTTAGTACAAGAGGTTATATCCAAAAATATAGTTGTGAATTAATACTTATAAGTGATCTAAAAGGCATACTTGAATTTCTATACTTAAACGATTTTTTAAAATTCCAATTCACCCCTCTCTTGGAATCACACACTTACTATCAATTGGTATCAAAGCAAGACACATTATTCTTAACAAGTTTTTGTGAAAAAGACCTATGACAGGCATTGGGGTATCCCCTTTTGGAGAAGGCCAGTCCTCCACACGGCCTCCAATTTTCAGTGGTGTTAACTACACTTTTTTGAAGCAAAGAATGAGAATATTCATTCAAACCATGAATTGGAGAGCATGGAGGGTAATCGTGCAAGGTAATTTTACTCCCACTAAGACTGTAAAAGGTAAAGAGGTCCCTAAATTAGAAGAAAAAATGAATGAAAATGATATGAATCAATTGCAAATAAACTCTAGTGCTATGAATGCATTGTACTGTGCATTAGATGCAAATGAATATAATCGAATAATGGCATGTAAAAGTGCAAAAGAAATATGAAAAAAATTAGAAGTTACTTATGAAGGCACACAAGATGTTAAGGATTCAAGAATAGATAGATTAATTAGTGAATATGAAAGCTTTAAGATGCATGAAGATGAAACAATATCTAGTATGTACACTCGCTTTACTCATATTATAAATTTTCTTAATGCACTTGGAAAAACTTACCAATATTATGAGTTGTTAAGAAAAATACTCAAAGCCTTGCCACCCACTTGGGAAGCTAAGGCTACAGCAATCTCCGATGCGAGAAATCTAAGGGTCATGACCTTGGATGAACTAATTGGCTCACTGTTGACATACGAGCTCAAGATAAATGAAAGAGTCAACGAGCAAAATAAGGTCAAGAAATCCATTTCCCTCAAGGCCTCAAAGGAAAGTTCTAGTGATGAAGAAAATGGGGAAATTAATGACGATGACATGGATCTTATTACAAGAAGATTCAGCAAATTCCTCAAGCGAGACAAAAGGCTTTCAAAAAAATTCCGAGGTACAAAACTCGACAAAGGAGACTCAAACAAACGAGACCTCAAGAAAGAACTACTCACTTGCTACAATTGCAACAAGACCGGGCCCATCAGGCTGGAATGTCCTTTACTCAAAAAGGACTCAAAGAAGAAAAAGAAAGCTATGAAAGCAATCACGTGAGACGACTTAGATTCAAACGAGTCAAGCTCTAGCTCTAGTGATGAAGAAATGGCAAACTTTTACTTAATGGCAAGCATAGACGAAGAGGTAAACTCGCACTCTAACTCTTGCAATTCTTCTTGCTCTTCTTATTCTATGCCATCATACGATGATTTTAAAAATAAAATAGTTAATTTACATAAAAGTATTTTGAAATTGGAAAAGAAAAAGTTAAAATTAAAAAATGAAAATAAAAATTTTTCTAAAGAAATTGAGAACTTAAAACTTTCAAATGAAAATGCAAAAGTTGAAAAAGAAAACATTTCTAAGGAGCATGATTTAAAAATTGAAATTTTGGAAAAATAAAAACTCATCCTAAGGGTTAAATTTGATAAATTAACAAAAATTTCTGAAAATGAGATTTTAAATTTAACAAAAGAAAATGATAGGTTAAGAAAAGAACTTATGAACTTGAAAGATAAAAATATTAAAAATGATGTCTCTTGTGAACTAAAAAGAAAAGTAGAAGATTATTAAAAAATTATCTATAAATTTACAAATGGGAAAGAAAATTTGAAAAACTTTTGGGAGCACAAAGAAGATAATTGAATAAAGAAAGAATATGATATAATAGAGAAGTAAGACTCAAATCTAAAAATTATTTTGTAAAAGAATCAAAGGACTTCTCAAACTCATATTCAAATAATATCTATGAAAATGTAACTTTTTTTTCAATACAAGAACGAATGACACATTAAATTTGATTGACCACTAAAAAGAAACAATGGTGTATCAAAAATAGTTTGGAGAGTAAAAAACACTAATCCTATAGAACCCAAAAAGATTTGGGTACCAAAGAAAATCACTTAATTTGTTTTGTAGATATGCTTGAGATCCTCATCATCCTCAAAAGAAAGATGGTACTTGGATAGTGGATGCTCAAGACATATGACGGACGACAAGTCAAAATTCCTAAGCTTAACACCTAAAGATGGAGGCCATGTAACATTTGGAGACAACGCAAGAGGTAAAATTATTGGTATAGGTAAGGTCGGTAAGGACTCTTCCCTATCTATTGATAACGTACTACTTGTCGATGGTCTCAAACATAATCTCCTTAGTATTAGTGTCACGCCCCAAAAACCAGAGTCACGTGAAACACCCAACAAACCACCAGTTTATAAAAGATAGAACTTTTATTAATAAACAACCATCCAAGATAATACAGTTTTGGAATAAAAGAGTACCTTAGGTTCACTCTCAGAATCACATGCAACCTGCTCATACAGTTATAATATACAGCCTCAAGGCCTACAAAACATGCCTTAAAAAATTGGCGACATATATCTAAATACATGCTCTTATAACAAAAAGAAAAACTATACAATAGTCTTCCGGCCACCATGGCACAGCTATACCAATTCCACGTGATCATCAACACTTGAAAAAGGTTTTAACAAATTCCACAACGTGAACTGAAACCTAATAGAAACAGACTATGATGCAGTAAAGTAGGATATGAAATCACATAGTATAAGTAAAGGTTTTACCATAGAAAACTCTAAGCTATCAACGTGTACACATGTACACACACACGAATCACTGTCACACCCAAGTGATTCTACCATCTCGTGGTCTCAAAATCTAAGCACCGATATCGAGCAGGCATATAGACCTAAGTAACGCTACCATCCACTTGACCACACAGGCCCCATGGAGTAACGAAACCTTCTATACCCCGACACGATCTGCGTCTTTTCCCAGTTCACTAGCCAACGGGCAGAGAAACCCATTTTGCGCAGTTTTCCAGTCTTTTACCGAGGAGTAACTCGTGCCCATGCTAATAAGATTCAAGGATCATACGGTCCTTTTTATTATTATCACATCAAAACCAAAAATACACGCGTGAGTCCAACCCATCAAGGTTCCTCTCACCAAACTTGCAACACCATGAGTCCAACCTCAAAGGTTCCTCTCATCAAACCCATACGTCCCGTCACTTGTAATATACTAATAAAAGCATAAAACAAGCTTCTATCCGTATAAACATGGTTTAAAACATATAATATGCTATGTAGGCATTTTTAACCAGTAGAAAAGCATAAAATTGCACGTAGCACCCTTTAAAGACAACATAGTCTAGGATCCTACCTCGGTGAGTCGAAACTCGAATTCTCGAAATTCGAACCACGCCGAAAAAAGAATCTGATCGGTCGAACATGAAGCTAGCAGCATGAATAGCAGGGATCCACAAGCTGATCGTCGAAAACTAGGCTCGATCAACACAAAATTGTAGAGAGAAGGCATAGAGAATGGAAGAAAAAGCTTTTTTCGAAACGTCACAGCCCCTGGAATACTTATAGGCTTGTCAAAAACCACGATTTAGTTGACTAAAGAGGCCACTTCGGCCGACTAAAGGAGTTCCAAAACTTCAGAACTCTCCAAACCGCTACATTTCAGTCGACAGAACCCCCCAGTTCAGTCGACCGAACTGGAAAAACTAGGTTCAGTCGACTGGGCCAACCCCTCCAGTCGACCGAACCTCAGGGCAGAAGCGTACTATTTTGGGTCTTGATTTAACAGCCCAAAAACCATCCCAGTAAGCATAAACAAGATCCGAGAAAACGTAAAACACATCTACACATACTGTTCTACAGCTCCAAAGCATAAACCATGCATCGATGATATACATAACATGAAATAAACACGTCAACATGTATATATATAAAAAATAAAGTGGTACAGGGTCTCACAACTCTCCCCCCTTAAGGAATTTTGC
>JAULJZ010136760.1:0-10734 GCA_032270985.1 Heliamphora pulchella | reverse complement strand
ATAAATTTATCTGTGTGTTTTATACGTGTTTTAAAAAAGTACAATTTTTTTTATACAGTTAAATTTATCTGTATACTTATTAAGATTACAGATAAATTTATCTGTATGTTTTGAAAATACACATATAAATTTATCTGTTCAAGGGTCCAATTGAATCTCGCACGTTAAAACTGTACCTCGTCCGTTAAAATTTTTTATGATGTATAAAAAATAAAATCGACGTTACTTTAAAAATTTAAGACTAATTTAAGTTTAAATTCAAAGATCCATAACCATATTACACATTTTTAAGGTGTATTGATAATTTGGATAGTATAGTATAAGTAGCACTGTGAGACCTAGGTATTTTTTTATATCAAGATATTATGGCTATGACTGAAAGAAATTTAATTAATTTTTAATTAGAGTACGATAAAGATATGTTAGTAGTTAGATAAAAAAAATATTAATAATTCGAAACCAGTATTAATAAAATGAGGAGTAATAGTTGTTATATCAAAACCATAAGTTCAACATTAATAATTCAAAATACATTAAATTATGCATTCTAATTTCACGAGACAAATAAGGGATTGATAGTTCGAGCCTTTCAAGGTGAATCTCATAAGGAGCTTGGCAGTTCAGTGATCTTAAGCTTACAGGCTTCTTACTCGGTCAGCGATTTGAGTCCTTCCAACTCCCTTCCCTCCTCTCCTTCCCTCCCCTCCCCGCTGTCCCTGCACTTTCCATCAAAAAAAAAAAGGTGAATCTCATAGTTTAGTTTAGTTTTTTTTTGTACTTAATCCAATCTCTCTTAATTTTCGCATAACAAACAAAGCTTTAAAAGGGCTTGTAGTCGCAGATCAATCGCTGTAACTCTAATAATAGGAGTCATACATGTTGGATTTTGAGTGTAACTAAAATTATGAACTAATAAATTATATGATTAATTGAGTTTTAGTTTCATTTTAGAGATATATAAGTGTTTTAGTCCTATCATTTTTTTAGTTTTGAATTTAGTCCTTTTATTAAAAAAAATTTTGTTCTTTAGGTCAAATATGCCCTTATTCAACTGGTGTGATTTTTTCTTTTTAAATGTCATAATTGTAGGTTGTAGTTTCCTATTTAACAACAAGTGCTTAGGGGTGCACAAGTGACCCGAAAAACTCGAAAACTGAACTAATTCGACCTTTATGGATTGGGCTGGATTGAATTTTACAAGCAATTGGTTTGGTTCCGAATCTCAAAAAAATCAAACCGATAATATTTGTTTAGTTCTGGTTTAGTTTAGGACTAACCTACACCAACCTGAAAAATCGAACCGATAGACCCGAAAATATATATATTTATAATTTATATATTTTATATTATATATATATTATTTATAAAATTATAAATCTATATTATTATAACAAATTTAATAAAATACAACTTAAAATCTCAAATTCCAGCCCTTGGATCACGCCCTTGGATGCTCACGAGTCACGCCTTAGTCCTAATTTGATTATACAAATTCCACTGCAATTTTCGCCTCTTTCTCTTTATTCCCCACAATTCGTTTCTTTGACCTTCCATTGTCTCAATTCCTCTTTCTACATTTTTTTAGGGTTCTTTATTTCGTCTTCTTCATCTTATATTCTTCTCCATCTTCCCTACTCCTCACTACAGTGGTATAGCGCCTCCCGTCGCTCAACTCTCTGTCTATCTCAATTCTCAGCCCTAGCCCTAGCCCTAGGTCACCTACAGCGTCACCTGTCGCCTCCCGTCACAGCGTCACCTATAGCGGCTCCCGTCGCCTCTTGTCGCCTAGCCGCCTCTCTTCTTTGTCTCTCCCTCTGCCCACAGCGGCTCCCATTTCTCCCTCTGCGTTCACCGCTCCTTCCCTTCAACCACCGCCGCTCCTTTCGGTAATTTTTGGTTCTTTTTCTCTATTTTTTGGTCTGTTCTTCTATTTTTTTGGTAGATTTATATTTTTTTTCAAATCTATAATTTTTTAGATTTGTATTTTTGTTCTGTTCTTCATTATATTTATGCTATAGATCTAAATTTTTTTACATTATTTTTTTTTTTGTTGGCTAGATGTCAAGTATGGAAGAACCGAACAAGTCTAGTACCCAGGAAATATCAAATAATACAAAGATTACAACCTCTGCTGCTTCTGAAGCAAAGGTAAATACGAAAAAACCTGGACAGTTTGATATTTGGGAGCATTTAAATAAAAAGAAAAGAGTGATGGGAAAAAACCAAATAGGGCATCATGCAACTATTGTAAAATGGATTACTCTTGTGTAAGTGTTAATGAGACTAGTACTTTATGGAAACACTTGGGGAATTGCAAAAAATATCTTGGAAATGTTGACAAAAAATAAAAGACTTTTGCTTTTGTAAATGATTACCTTGTAGCTGAAAATCAGCTTGCTAACTATATATTTGAGCAAGAAGTGTGCAGAAAAGCACTTGCTAGGATGGTAATTATGGATGAATTACATTTCAAGTTTGTCGAGCATGAAGGATTTAGGCAATTTTGCAGTGTTATGCAACCAAATTTTAAATCAATATCACGAACAACTGCAATAAGGGATTGCTTGGAATTATTTGCTAGTGAAAAAAAAATTGAAGAAGATATTGACTAGTGGGACTCAACGAATTTACTTCACTACAAATTTGTGGACTTCTTTGCAAAACATAAGTTATTTATGTCTCACTGCACACTTTATTAATAGTGATTGGAAGTTGAAAAAAAGAATTCTCAAATTTTGTCCAATTTATAGTCACAAATGTGTGGCAATTGGTCAAGCAGTTGAGTCTTACATGCTTCAATGGGGTATATAAAAGGTGCTCACAATAGCAGTTGATAACGCTAGTTCTAATGATGTTGCCGATGCACATTTGAAAAAAAAGATCCTTAAAAGAAAGGGATTTGTATTAGATGGAAAAAATTTTCACATAAGATGTTGTGCACACATAGTGAACTTGATTGTGAGAGATGGAATAGAAGAAGTTAAACATTTTATTCATCGGATTCGTGGTGTGGTGAGTTACAATAGGAGTTCCTCACAAAGAGCACAATAATTTAAAACTTGTTGTGAGCTAGAGAGAATGATTTTCAAAAGTTCTTTGTGCCTAGATGTACCCACTAGATGGAACACCACATATGGCATGTTAGAGTCCGTACTGAAATTTCAAAAAGCATTTGAACGCTTGGAGGAACAAGAGCCACAATTTGCATCTGATCTCAAGGATGGGTCCCCCAATGAAAGTGATTGGGATAATGCTCGCATGTTGACCAAGTTTTTGAAACACTTTTATGATGTTACTAAACGCTTTTCGGGGTCATTGTATGTTACTTTAAATTCCTATTTTCATGAAATTTTGGCAATTCAACAAATTTTATGTGATTGGTGCAAAAGTAATAATTATGGCTTAAGTGTCCTGGCTAAGAAGATGAATGAAAAATTTGTTAAGTATTAGGGGAACATTGATAAAATCAACATGATGTTATTACTTGCGGTAGTTTTGGATCATCGTTATAAGTTGAAATATGTGATGTTTTGCTACAAGAGAACTTATTAAATCCCATGATAATAGGACATAATCACATCACTGTATATTGACATTATCTCGTGTTTATGGAAGATATTCAACTATTCGCTCCTCCACCGCCTTTTGCTCGTCCTCTTCCACAGCTTCTCATTCTTCACCGTCACTCCACTTCGCCTTCTGCTCCCCCGTCGCCACTTCTAGATCAGTCCGCACTGACCACTTCGCGCCGCCGCCTCCACTTCTAGCCACCGTCGCCGCTTCTTGCCGGCGCCAACTTTTTAGATTTGTCTCTCTCTCTCTCCCTCTGATTTGTATGGAATTTGATTCGCCATCATCTCTCTAACATGGTGCTTCTGGTTCACCGCCACCCCTCTTTCTCTTTCTCCTCCACTAACAATAATGATTTTTTTATATATATTCTCTGTACGATCAGTGTGCAACTGATATAATTATCAGCTGCAAATTCTGTGTTGAACAATTTTGAAAACACTTATCTGTTGAACACTGATACAATTATCAGTTGCATATTATTACTAAATGCACACAGCTCTCCTAAACCACTAATACATTTTATCAATTTAAAATTATATTATAAGACAATATTTTAACGGATACTTAATACTGATAAATGTATCAGTGGCATATGCGTAGAGAATTAGAGTTAACATCTATCGGTGGTTTATGTTTTTGATGAAAATATTTTCACTAACCATTGATAAATGTATTAGTTCTTATATCTGGTTGCGATGAGTTGAAACATATATCAAAACTAATGATTTGTGAGTTTAAAAATGTATCAGATTTATGTGTATAATGAAATAGTTTTGAAAATGTATCGTTTGTATGTGATTTTGTATCGTTTATATGTGTTATGACGGCGAATGATTTCGCTCAGCAGAAAGAGAGAGAGAGAGAGAGAGGTTGCTTGATTTAAGGGATACGTCACAGAGAGAGAGGCGTTGTTTGATTTGAGGGATACGTCATCTTTGAAATTTTTTTCAAAAGATTTCAAATCAAGAAATGTAATATCTTTAATAGAGGTATATTAGACATAATAAAACAATTTTAAATATAATAGGACCTAATTTATTAAAAAAAAAGTGTTGAGACTAAATCTAGCACTACTATAAAAAAAGGACTAATTCCAAAATTTTCCTAAATTATAAGGCTTCTATTGAAAAGAAGCTTAAAATTTATTTTATTTATTTTTTTAGCTAAAAAGTTAAATTTGTTTCAAAATAAATTGTTTGGTAATTTAATTTTTAAGCTAATTTTTTTGAAATTAGTTGTTTGGATAAAAGTTCAAATTGGACAAGTTTGTTTTTATAGATATTTGATATTAACAATTATATGTAGTTTGTAGTAATAGTAAATAAGTTATAAATCAGATATTTTATTAAAAGTGGTAAGAGTTAGAATAGAAAATGATAGGAATTAGTGTTTTGATGTGACCTTTTAATTTTTTAATTTTTTTGTCAAATAGACCATATTAATTTTTTTTTTGTATTTTTAGTCAAAAAAATCAAAAAGCTAGGATAGCCACAAGGGCCTAAGTTAAAATATGTAATTATGACTTAAAGTGTTAATTTTTGTTTAATTATGAGTTAATCTTTTATTATTAAAAAAAAAACACCCTCATTCGTGTGATCCTATTATGGCCCTTTTTGGGATAAATTTTGATTACTTTGCTTATTTTTATTTTTTTCTAAAGTTTTTTATTCTTTGACTAAATTTTTTTATTTTTTTAAGTCGTCCTGATGAGATGAACTGAGTACATAATTTTTTTTAAAAGATAAAAAAATTTAGTAAAGACGAAAATAAACAATAAATATTTGGCTTATTATCTTATTTTAACTTATTTTTGTCTTTTTTGTACTTTTTTATATTTTGATAAAAAAATATTTTTCTAGTTTGTTTTGATGAAAGAAGTCAAAAGTATAATAGTTTAATTAAACGATGAAGAAAATTTATTAAAAACAAAAATATGTCCAAGAAAATGTACAAATAAGCAATTATTCCAAATATGGCCTATATTTGTTTTTCAACCTTTAATATATACATTGAGATTACATAGAAATAATATTTGATAAGCTGGATGCCATTACATAGAATAGAAGAAATAAATAATATTATGAGTCTTATATGCTTTTATATTAAAAATTATTGATAAAATTATAAATAGTGTGAGAGATTTAGTTCATATACATTGAGATAAAAATTGTAACAAGCATTGTTGAGTTATTATTGGTCATGCATTGGTAATAAGGGAAGCAAGGAAGAAAGTTTATGTTTTCATTGAAATGGCAAAACATTTTTGTTTTTTAAGTGATCGAAACAAAATACTTAGGCCCTGATTGGAAATTTGGCATTGATTTTTTTGACTATAAACACAAAAAAGTCAACCTTGTTCGTTTGGCAAAAAAATTAAAAAGTCAAAAAGTCAAATCAAAACGCAAACTCTCAGAATATTCAAATCAAATTCTCACCACTTTTAAAATACAATAATGCCTATTATTTATAACTTATTTACTATCACTAACAATTATATATAATTGTTAATATCAAATATATAAAATGATAAAATTATCAACTTTGAATAAAAAGTAAAAAAATTAGCTTTTTATCCAAACAATCAATTTTTAAAAAACTAGTTTAAAAGTTAAGTTACCAAACAATTTACTTTAAATTCAATTTAACTTTTTGACTTAAAACGCAAAAAAAAAATTAAATTAATTACCAATCAAGGCCTAAACAAAATAATAAAATTATAGTGTTTTCTTCAAGACACACCAAAGATCTTGCAATACGGCTAAATAAGTTTTATGGAAAGAAATTAAAAATTATTCACAATTTTTTATATTTCTTTTAAAAATTATATATGATTGGATTTCATTTCACTAGATATAAATATAACATTATAAGAGTTAAATTATATATGATTGGATTTCATTTCACTAGATACAAATATAATATTATAAGAGTTACTATTTAATTTACACCTTATTTTGGTATGCTTTTATATTATGCTTTTTAGAATCATTCACCTTTGTACTTAATCAAATCATGTTGATAATATATAAAAATAATAAAATATTATTAATTTTAATGATTATATAATTGCTCTTTTAGGTGTACACACACACATATTTAATTAATTATTAGTCTTTACTACAAAAATTTTAACTTTTATTTTTAAACATTTATAATTTTGTCGCCTTTAAGGTGCACTGTTTGAAACATTTTTGAGACATGGTGATGTTTGGCATTGTTAAAACAAGTAACTTATAAATTATAATTTGTAACAGAAGTTATGAGTATTTGAAAAAATTTATAACTCATAAATTATTGCTAAAATTAGTAGAAGTAAACTAAAAACTATTACCAATAACTTTAGCAAACACCTCGTTACAAAATGTTATCATTTTAAAACTAATTGAAACATACAAAACAGCAAAACAAAATTTTAATCCTTATAGAAAAATTAATTCAAAATTTACTACTAATAATATCAAGAGGATTTAGCACTAATAATCTTATGAATAATTTGATATCTAATGGACTATTCTGCCTTGATTGGCAATCTTAATTTTTTGACTTTTTAGCTAAAAATGCTAAAAGTTAAGGTTATTCATTTGGCAAAAAAGTAAAAAAGTAAAAAAATTAAAAAGTCAAATTAAAATACAAACTCTCATAATATTCTATTCAAACTCATACCACTTTTAAAGTATAATAATACCCCTTGTTCATAACTTATTTATTATTACTACTAACTACATAAAATTGTTAATATAAAAAACATAACAGGGTAAAATAAAAAATCTTAACTATCATATAAAAAAACTTTAGAATAGATAAAAATAAATCAAAATAAACTAATAAGCAAAATTTTATATTGCTTATTTTTATTTTTAGTTAATTTATTTTATCTTTTGACCTGAATTTTTGTCCTTTCTTGTTCCTTACATCAAGACGATTCCAAAGAATAAGAAAAATATAGTCAAAAAATGATAAAGTTTAGAAATAGACAAACACAACAAGATTTTTAAAAATATTGCTTATTTTCGTCTTTAGTTAATTTATTTCAACTTTTTATCAGAATTTTTTATCTTTTTCTGTTATTTACATTGAGATGAGTCAAAATAATAATAAAAATTTAGTAAAAGATTAAAAAAAGTCCCCCCAATAAAACAAAAACTAGCATGAATTTCAAAAAAATTTATTTTGGCAATTTTCATCTACTTACTTTTTTTTATTATTTCTAATTGTCACGAGGTAAGGAACATGTAAAGACATGAAGGAAGATGAAAAATTTATCCCAAACAGGGCAAGATTACAATAAATTTAAGAATAAATATGGGGTGTTTGGTAAAGTTATTATTAGTAATTTTTAATTTTTTATTATTAATTTTAGTTATGAGTTATAAGTTTTATCTAACACTCGCAACTTCTACTATAATTTATAATTAATACTTTTTTTTCTATTTTAGTTTTAAATTACAATTTTTGTCAAACATTTATAATTTTTATTATAATAAATTATAATTTATAAATTATTAATTTTTAACAATATCAAACACAACCATACATTAATATCTTAGAATTGAATTTGGCCAAAAAGAACAGTTTCAATCATGTGAGCAAGCCTAGTATTGACTTGGAGATGCCTTCCATGGAAAGTATCCAACAGAGAATCATGTGATCAAGCTATCTTAAAGTTTTGACTGTAAGATTATCTCCAATCATTCTTTCAATAATTTAATTAAGTGACTCCTTAAAATAGCTAAAAGGTATTTTAGGGAGTTACCTTTTCATTTCTAACTCCAATCATATTTCCTATTTTAGGGAGTCATATATTTTTTTTAATTTTTAATATAATAATTCAAAATTTGTAATATTCATATTTTAACGATCATATTATAATGACTATTTTATTTCAAAAAATATTTTTTTTTAAAATTTTTTTTAATATTTTTAAAATTTTTATGGTTATATTTTAACAATAATTTTATAACGACTACATTTTTTAAAAGAAATTTAATTTTTCCAAATTAGAAGAGACAATCAAAAGAAAAAACACAATAATATTTTATAAATTTACAAAATAATACATTGGTCCAATACAACAATATTACATAAATTTTTTGAAAAGCAGAATAATACATTAACTAGTGATCACTACTAATTAAAACTACTACGTAAACTTTTTTAAAATAATTTTTATTTTCAAGCCTTGATAATATTGTGCTTACATTGGATCTATGCCAATGGTATCAATTGCCATTATTCTCTCTTCTTCTCTGATCGTTTTCAGTGGAAATTTTTCTTTCTGAATATTAATCATTTCTTGCTGAGTATCATATGCTCTTTGCTGGGCTTCATATGCTCTTTCAAAGCGTTTGATTTTTTTAAGCTCAATTTCTTTTCTCTCTTGAATGTACTCTTCCAAAATCACTGTAGTTTGCCTTGATGACATACTGTCATTAACATGTTCTTTGCTTTTTTTGTTCCGTTCCTTTTGAGCTTTACTTTCTATTGGCCTCTCGAAATTGACGTATGTATTGCCTGTAATATTATCTTCTTTTAAATTAATTGAGTCTAGAGTAGAAGAAGAAGACATAACAAGACTCGAGTTTTTTGAGTTTTTGAATTTTTTCTTTCCATTGTCCATCATTCACTTTGGATGATACTTTAACTCATGCCAACAATGTAGATATTGAAATGGACAACCCAATAATTTCTCGTACAATTCTTTTGCTTGAAATATCTAAAAAACACGTAGAAGAAAATAATTATGACATTATAAAGATATATTAACTAGACAAAAAATATGATAATATTATTATACCTTGTCTTGCTCAGTGACACCACTTTGTTGCCTTTCTTCAATTTGGGCGTAGTTCCCACATAATTTATTTACTTCTAACTGAATTGTGCTCTAACGATGCATAAGAGATTTTTAACTACGATCAGAAATCATTTATTTATTTTTGTGAAAGTAGTTGTAAATTCTTCCCCAATATGTATCTCATTTTTGTTGATTTCCTTGTACTTGATCAATACTAATGTTGAAATATGCAGATATAAGTAGAATATCTTCCTCAGTTGTGAAATTTCGTGATCGTTGTTGTTTTTTTGTGGTCGATTTATTTTTTATAAGATTTGAAGATTGTATGACGGGTTCATTACAATATTAACTCACTTGATTATAATCTTCAGTAAAAATCTCATTGTCAACATCTAACCCTCGAGAGAGGAGATTAATGTAATATGTATTTTCTTGAGAATTCATCTATACAAATAAAAAATCATAACTAATAATTAAAAATCCCAATAATTAAAAATTAAAAATTGAGTGAAATTATAAATTAAGTTAATAAATAATCGAAAATGAATTAAAAATCATAATAATTAAACTCTAACAATTAAAAACAGCAAAACCAATTACCCAAAAAAGGAAGGGAAAAAAAAAAAGCAAAGCCACTCATCACAACCAATGAACCAGACACGAACAAATGATAAATGAAAAAACAGAGCATCGAAAAACAGTGCATACGGAATAGCTTAATTTCAGTAAATTCAACATGAAATCAACAAATTGAGTAAAATTTTCAACAAAACTCACTAAAAAATCAAGCAATCAGCAGATGATTGGGAGGAATTTCAGCAAATCACCAAGAACAGCTAAAAATGGACGTCGAGAATCCAAAAATTTTGCCAAATGAGCAATATGAATTTCAACAAATCAAAGAGGTATGCAAAATAGAGGATCAAATACATAGTTTTATAGAAGATTTTTTTGAGAAATTGTACACAAATAACTGTTTGGAGTCGTTGAATATAGTGATTTTCAAAAAAAAAAACCGTTTGAGCAGCTCTCCAAAATCTTCCCGAGCTTGCCAGAAATGAAGAGCCATTTCTGGCCTTCTTAAAATGACGAGCCGGTTGGAGCTTAAGTTTTGCAGATTTCTCGCCAGTTTGGCGAAGGAGGCGTGATGGCGAGGAATGTTAGAAATGCTCTTATGCATGTTCTTTTAAATATAATTTTGTTTTTAATTTTATAAAAAAATATAATTTAGCAAAACTAAAAAATTTCAATTTTCAAACAGAGAAATTTTTCAATTGCATAAACTAAAATATTCTCCAAATTTAATTAGTGAAGAAATTTCACAACTTTTAAGTGCCGTTTGGTAACATTTATATTTTCTATTTTCT
>JAULJZ010136749.1:0-10734 GCA_032270985.1 Heliamphora pulchella | reverse complement strand
ATATTATTTATAACTTTTATTAATATTACTCTTTTAAACCTAAAAAATTATTACCCGAAATATTCCCGTCCTCGCCCCGTTCTCCGCTACTTTCTCGATATTTTTTTTCGTCCCTACTCCGATCAAATAGTGGACAAGGATGGAGAAAGTAATCCCCCGCCCGGCCCCGCCCCGCTCTGCCCCATTGCCATCCCTACTACCTGCAAGACCAGCCATAAGGTATGCTTTTCTTCATTGATTTGAAATAAGGAGAATACAAGCTAAATTGGGCATCAGAAGTAACATAGACCTGACTCCAAAAGGCTCGTAACAAAAACCTTAAGAGTTGGCTTGGTGGTCAAAGTTTATAAATTAAGAGTTTGTTTCCTTTTAAGACTTAAGTTCGAAATCTTTTAAATATTATCAATTCTTTAATGCTAATTCATACGAGATTTTGATTCGGTCTCTGCTTTAATTGGATCATCTCCTAGTGAACCATAGAATTGGTTCCCAAAGGGGCCAGAAATTAGTTGAAATGCTCGTAAATTGATCGAGACACCCTGAAAATATTTATATATAAAAAAAAAGAAGCTCCTAACAAAGCAATGGCAGACCCAAAACTGTTGAGAAAAAAGAAAAAGCACAAGACAAAAAGGAAGTCAGCAAGATGCCAACCTCTCTCCAAAAGTCACAAAAGAAAATGACAGCTAGAATAGCAAGCTAACCACTGGCCTTGACTTTAATATCTAAACTCCTCACCCCTTCAATATTGCAGCAGTATCCAAGGTCCATTAGCTATGTTTATCCACCTGAAACATGCAATTGCTTCAAATTGCTCCACCACTTATATTGAAGATATGCTCCTCCTCTCCATATTCAAAACCTTCTCCATGTCTGCTTACCCTTTCAAAGTTCTTACAGCGTCAATACTGAACATAAAATCATTTATATTTTTTTATCAGCGAATGAATTTTATTAAAAACAAGAAAGAAGATGCAAAACTTTAGATACACCAGCATCATTACAAGGGAAATCATCCCAACCAGATTGGCAGCTGTTGGGATTTAAGCATCAATCTCCGAATGCAAATCGAAACAAATATTCACGTACAAAAGCAAAGAAAATAATCAGCACTGCAAATTTACGTACTTCGACCCACACCGGCCAATGTCCACGAGCGAGAGAAAAATTCCACTATGTCGAATGTGAAAGAGAATAATACCCGTCTCTCTTCTCTTTACTAACTAGCCTCTTAAATTGTTCTCATAATTTTTCTCTAACCTTAGAGCTCCACCAATGTCTTATTTAATGACACACTAAGAAAATCCTAAGAGCCCAAAAACCTATATTATTATAAGCCCTATACATAAAAATTTTTTAATTGACTTCTAATTCTATTATAACCCAATTACATATAGACCAAATAAAATAATAAATACAGCCTAATAGAATACATGACACCTAGCCCAACGATCTCCACTTTGACTTGAATTCTTCAAACCACTTTGAAACTAACCAGCGTCGATATCGATTCTACTATCGCATCGTCGAACTGCTACACCCAAACAGCGTGGTCTGCACTTCAACACCGAGGTGCCTGCACCTCTATCTGGGTGCCCCACAAAGCTCACTACTCTGTACAAGAACGTGACTTCACCTCTCTTTTTGTGCACACAGTCGAAGAGTTCACCGCCACTAACTAAATTAATAGCAAACTGAAGACTCACTTTTGTCGAGGTGTACACTTTTTCGTCACGTCTGTCGTATTAGTCTTGCTGTCTGAAACGTTCCTGTGAACATCTAAAAAACGTTGTTACTACATCTTACTGGCATTCTGCACACTTATGACGCACATACATCTTTCTAGAGGTTGCGTACCAGTGTCGGACACCGACACGTGCCGGACACGTGTTCGACACGTAAATTAAAGTGTTCGGTTTTTTTTGTTGTTGTTTTTTTCAGTCGAAAATGTTGGGGACACGTTGGGGACACGTTATGACACTTTCTGGACACATATGGGGATAAAATTTTAATTTTTAAGTTTTATATGGGGTCAAATAATAAATATCAAAAACTTGTTTAAAACCCCTATTCGTATTCTGCAAAAGAACTGAAAAGTCCAGCAAAAGAAGAACTGAAAAGTCCAGCAAAAGAAGAAAGCAGTAGTCACAGCCCTTCTCTCCCTGTTTTCCCTAGCGCCGGCTGAAGAAGAAAGAGAAAAAGAAGAAGTCAGCCATTGACTTTGCTCCTTGCTTGCCCTAGCTCCACCGACTGAAGAAGAAAGAGAAAAAGAAGTCGGCCATTGTCACCGAAGCTTTGCTGCGCATATAAGGTTGGCTTCTCTCTCTCTTCCTCTTCTCTCTTCTTCTTCTTCTTCTTCTCCGCATAGAAGCTTTGCGGCGCATATAAGCTTTGCTGCTCAATTTTTGCTTTTTTAAAACTTTTCTTCTACTTTCTGTCTTCTTCTTCTTCTTTGCTGACAACATTCTTCTTCTTCGCTGTCTTCTTCTTCTTTAGTCAGCATTCTTCTTCTCTGCTGCTCTCTTTTTCTTCTCTGTTGCCTTCTTCTTCTTATTTTTATTATATGTTATTTTTTTATTCATTCTAATTAATTATGAGACACCTTGTTAATAGTCCAATTATTTTATAGGAAACAACTCAAGTATTGAATATGACTTCTGTAGAGGATACAAATTGGGATCTGCTGGTCCGTCCAAGTTGGCTAAGATATCAGGGATGAGCGCCACGTGTTTGCCTGTACAAGCAAGGGGTGAGATGCCTGCCGGTGGCTTTATACCCGTGGACCCTCCGACGATCAAGTCAGGCAAGAGATTTTAGAGAGGAGGAAGAACTTGAGAGAGTATTTTGACATAGTTTTGGCATAGTAAAAGAGAGCATACATTTCATTCTGAGATTGTTGGCTATTTAAAGGTAGAAATATACTTGATCCGCTTGTGGAGTCCGATCCGACTCGAGCAGGTTGGGTTGTACTTCCTCTCTCTGATCAATGCATAGCAATTAATATCCTGATGGTGACTTATCAGTGTCATCATTAGGTATCTCCGCAAGATCTTTCTGTAAGTACATTTTCTCATGTCAAGATGTCCACCTGCATTTAGGTCTAGCTTGGGCTAGGGCTAAGCTGTCCCTATTGGGTGTCCTAACCCCTAAGTAGGCCCACTTGCATCTGGCTTCTTATCATCATATCACTTTTCTGATATGTGTATCGTGGGACGTGATCATCAATATCAACCATCTAGCTCGGCCCAGGATTGAAGCAATTCGTTCTGCTCTACTATGAGTGCCGAGCATCCCTCATAATCGTGCCGAGCACCATGTCTTCGGGGTTGGGGCCGAACCATCCCTGAGTTCGGGCCTAACGTCCTGAGGTCTCCAGAGCATGAACATACTACCGTATAGCTCGGCTTAGTGCCCGAGCTAATATGGATATGCCGAGGTATGTGCCGTGCTGAAAAGGACTGCTGCGCTGTACAGCCTTCCACGTGTGCTCCACATGACTTTGATCGGAACTTGATCCCCCTCAATTGCCTCCATCATCTTGCTGTTGTTCGGAAGTTCGAGCAGCTGGAAGATGATGTGATGTTTTTGCTCGATTTATTGCTTCACCTTTTGATCGGGAGGCTCATTGAGCAAGCTTTGCAGACGTCTGCTGTCCCCAGTAGTACGCCAACCGCCAAATCTGCCACGTGACGAGCCCCTACTGGCTCTGCGACGCATTTAATGTGCGCATTAAATGTGTACGGCGTTAGTTGTACCTTGGTTACAGAAATGTCACAGGGATGTCTGCCGTCGTTTTCAATAAATGTCAATCATTTGGCTTAATAATGGCACTTTGTTCGGATCATTAATCTGACGGGTAATAGTGCTCGGCCATTTGCTCCGAACATCAGTGCTAGGAGGTCAACCGTCATGATCTGTTCGGAAAGAGCTGCTCGGGTCTCACACGCCGTCTATGTTAAATGCGCATTGAATGCATACGGTGCGCGTCAGAGCACACACCATAACTGTCATCTTTTGGCGCTCCATTTGAATGTTTGTGAAGCTGTAAAAGGGGGAGGGTATTTCCTCCTCCCTTCTTTTACGAACTATCCCAACTCCGTGGACTAAGGCGATTTCTGGCAACCACCCTCTGCTCCGGCGTTTGCGATTCCTGCTACTCCGGCAACCTTTGAGATTTTAGACTCCGTCTCAATCAGGTTAGCACCCTACTTTTCTCTTTTTCATCTTTTCTTATGAAAACCGTGGTTAGCGCCGCTGTAGTGGAGGTTATGCTCACTGGCCTACGCCCCCAAATGCTCTGGGGCCGCCGTTGCCTCCCCCGGCGATGGCGGTGTGGCTGGGGAAGCACTTGCAATATATATAAATGCATGTTTCTCATCTCTTGTCCTTTTTTTTAACCCCTAAGACGAAATGGGGTGACTTGCTCGATTCGTTGATACTCCTGAGGCTTTGGCTGAGCTCCGCCGAGCTAGGGTCATCCCTGGTGACGTATCAATTCGTCAAGTAGGTGCAAACAAGACCTGGACCACCAGTGAGCCTGGGGTTGCCGTATTCCCCTTGGTTGCTATACTGGAGTCCAGGTTGGAGTTCCCCATTCTGAGAATCGTGAGGGAAGCTCTCGCCTTCTACATGCTCTGCCCTGCATAGCTCACCCCGAACGTCTTCTTTTTTCTGATGGGGGTAGCTCAACTGAACTGAGCCATGGGCATCGACCTTGGTGTTCGAGAAATTCAGTATTGCTACTCCATATTCGAAACATCCAGGGGTCAGAATAGATACTACCTCAAGGCCAAAGAGGGCAGGAGCATTGTCCTCGAGTTGAAGAAACAAAGGGGATTTGGAAGACTTTACCATGGTCGGGGGGAACTGGCAGCTCGCCCCTGCGCATGAAGATCCCCGGCCACAGCTTTGCCCGACTAGGCCGGGATCCTCAGGTATCCGAGCTCCTTCCCCGACCCGTTTTACTTCATTCGTTATTTTATATCTGATCGAGACTAATGCGTTTCTTTTTTCAGGTGCATACTGCAATACCACCGCCATTAGGGACAAAAAGGACCGAAGGGACGGGCGCATAAATCTTGATCATTTCTGCCGGGTACTGGATTGGGATAAGGAGGTTCGCTCCTTCAGAAGACTGTTCAATGGGGTTTCGATCCTGCCTGAAGAGCTCGGGCACCGATTAAAACCCGTTGAAGAGGTCGGAATAGAAGGAGGTCAAAGCACGGAGGCTTCCACCTCTAGGGCAACTAGCGGCAGAAGACCAACGCTCTCCCACAGCTCGGCAACTGAAGCCGTACTCCAAGCATCGACATGTAGCAAAGGAACCTCTTCAACCTACTCAGAAGCGTGCCTAGCATGACTCCCGGCGTCCGCCCAACATCAACGATCTCCTCTGCGCAACAGCCAAGGCCGACCACAACTGCACTTCCAGCAGCGACGACCATTGCCCTAGCCTCTCTTACGCCATCGCAGACTTCCAAGAGGAGAAGCTCAGCATCCGAGGTGGCCAAGCGGGAGGTACGCCGCCGTGTTGAAGATACTGCCCCCCTACTTACTCCGAGCCGAACTGAGGGCTCGGCACCAACGGTCGAGGCACCTCTAATTTTGTCCCCTTCCTATCATGGGAAGGCAATCTCCATTCAAGACTCTGCACAGGAGAGCCACCATGTGACCTGGGCTCTGGCCAAGGGTATGTGCCTCCAGAAAGATAAGGAGTCATATGCGGCCATCCCATCCTCCTCTTTGACCAAACAGGCCTCCTAGCACCTCATTGCGGTAAGGATTAAGTTCGCTGTTAAGACCATTCTTCTCGAGCTCCCGCTCTTTCATTTTTTGACTCATCTTTACTGCTGAGCAGGGTCTTCAAATGGGAATGGAGGCCGCTGCTCGGTGCAGCCAACTGCAAGAGAAACATGACTAGCTCCATGTTGAGGTCCAAAAGCTAAAGGAGGATGTGAAAGTTCTCCAGGAACAAGTCAATGAGGCCTGCGCGACCAAAGACGATGACGAGCTCCGATTCACCAAAGATCTTGACTCGGCCAATGAGCAGGAGGCCAACTTAGCATCGGTGATCAGGCAATTGGAGGAGGCTTCCCAGTCCAGAGCTGCCCTTGCAAAGGAAAACTCCGAGCTCAAAGCCGCCAATGTACAAGAAGAGATTTGATGAGGGCTACAACAAGGCGGGGGATTTCTACGAAGCTCAGGTTATGAACATGTAGAATCCCCTGTTCAAGATGGGATGGGATTCCGCACTCAACGCCGTGCTGATCGGTCCTGATTCCGAGCTCCATAGAAACATCCCATGGATACAGCCAACCATCGCGTTTCCCGAGCAGCTGGCCCATCTAATTGGTTCTGCCATCCCTCTTGGCCCCGTGGTCGAGGCACTCCCAGTTTCGACCGCTCAGGTTAATCTTCCACCACCTCCAGCTCAAGACTTCGAAATGCCTCCACCTCCTCCACCTGAGCATACCGATGATGGAGCGGAACTTGAAGAGTTGGAGCCCTTGTGGCCAGCACCCGAGACCTCAGCAACCAACCCTATAGTGGATCTCACATTAGATGAGGATCCACTGCTTGAGGAGGACCCTACCCCGGGGGGGGGGGGGGAACAAGCGGCAGAAGGGGAAGGTGTGGTCCCTGTGCAGGGTGAGCAGGAATAGGTGGTCTTGCCCTGGTGTTGCATTTTGTTTTCTTTCATTTTTTATCTTCAAATTTCTCAAGTTCGCATTGCACGGCCTCGTCTCTTCTTGTGAGGTCGGCATGCACCCAGCTCTATACTCATTTATACCATTATTGAAAAAAAATTTCTGTTCAGCTTCTTGCTACTGCTGTTCTTGCACTGCACTTTTCTTCTTTTTGCTTCTAATTTTTATGCAAGTTTATGAAGCTCGACATCACACTACTGGGTGAGGTTATATCGAACTAAGATGCTTAACAACTTCACAAGATCACCCGAACACCTTCAATTCATTCAAACTGTATAGTATATGACCTAGCAAGTCCTTTTGGTCGGGCAAACCCCTACGATTTGTTGAGCAAGTCATCGTGGACTTTTATTGCCTAGCCAGGCTAGTACTTTCTTGCCCAGGCGTAACTCGAAGTCTCCGGGATTTTTTTGCCTAGCAAGGCTAGGACTTTCTTGCCCAGGCGTGACTCGAAGTTGCCGGGACTTTTTTGCCTAGCCAGGCTAGGAGTTTCTTGCCCAGGCGTGACTCGAAGTCACCAGGACTTTTGTTGTGATGTCTTTAATCATGCACAAACTGTTGAAAAACTCTGTTCATTCATTATCCCGAACAAATATACATTTCAAACTTCAATGATAAAACATTCTTAAATTCTGTGCGTTCCACGGCCTCGGGATCTACTTTCCCTCTAAATCTTCAAGTCTATATACTCCCGTGCCTGCAACTGACGTGACTTTGGACGGGCCTTCCCAGGTCGGGCCTAGCTTGCCATCAAGGGGGTCCTTTGTATTAAGGATGACCTTTCTAAGAACCAGCTCACCGACCTGGAAGCTCCTTTAGTTGACTGGTATGTTGTAGAATTTTGCAGGTTGCTGGAGGTAGGCCACCAGCTTGACCAGAGCTTGCTCTCTTCTTTCTTCGGCCAGGTCCAGGTCCCGATCAATGCTGAGGCTGTTATTCCTGGACTCGAAGACTTCAGTTCTAATCGTGGGTAACCCGATCTCGATGGGGATCACTGCCTCTAACCCATAGGCCATGGCAAATGGTGTCTCCCCAGTAGAACTTCTAGGAGTTGTTCGGTAGGCCCATAACACCGAGTGGAGCTCGTCCACCCATTTTTCCTTGGCCTCCTCTAATCTTCTCTTCAGCCCGAATAGAAGTGTCTTGTTTGAGATTTCTGCTTGGCCATTGCTATGAGGAAACGAAGGCGTTGAGAAGTAAATCTTTATCCCCAGACCCGAACAGAACGTCTTGAACAAGTTGCTATCGAATTACTTCCCATTGTCTGCAACTATGGCGCCCGGAATACCAAATTTAGTAATGATGTTCTTTCATAAAAACTTCTTTGCGTCCATATCTCTGATGTTAGCCAAGGGATCAGCCTCCATCCATTTGGAAAAATAACCTGTAGCTACAATTAGGAACTTTCGATTGCCAGGTGCCTTAGGCAATGACCCAACAATATCTAGTCCCTATTGAGCAAAGGGCCATGGGCTGGTGATCGGGCTAAGCTCCTCGGTTGGCTGCTTGTGGAAGGGAGCAAATCTCTGGCACTTCTCACACTTCTACGAATATACTTGGGCATCTTTCTGCATGTAGGGCCACCAATAGCCCTGGCTTATTGCTCGGTGCGCCATAGATCTTCCCCCGGTGTAACCGCCACATATCCCTTCATGAAACTCAAACAAGAAGTCTTGGACTTTGTTCGGATGAACATATAGTAGATAGAGCCCTGAGAATGATCTCCTATATAACTGACCCTTAGGAGATAGCCAAAAACGTGCAGACTTGTGTATAATCTTGTGTGCTTCCTTCTTGTCCTCGGGGAGTTGGCCGTTGTTGAGGAATCTGATGATGGGGTCCATCTAGCTCGACTCTTATTCTTCTTCAATGGCACATACCTGCCGAGCAGTAATGTCAATGCTCGAACTCTCCTGCTTCTACACTTCCACTGTCCTCTTTAGCCCGAGCTCGGTTGCTGAGGCCAGGGCACCAGAGCATTGGCATGGGAGTTCCCACCTCAACTGACCTGCTCAATCTCTACCTCTTCGAAGCCCTTGACCAGCTCGAGTGCAGTAGATAGATAGGTAGCCATCCTGTCGTCCCTTGCATTGTACTGCCCAGTCATCTGATTGACCACTAGCTGCGAATCACAAAAAACTTTCAACTTTCTGATGCCGAGGAGCTCGGCACTCCTAAGTCCTGCGAGTAATGCTTCATACTCGGCTTCATTATTGGAGGCTGGGAATCCCAACCTTTTTGAGTGTTCTATTACTGATCCGTCGGGGGAAATGAGGACCACTCCTGCTCCAGAGCTTTTCTGGTTTGAAGCGCCATCAGTGAATAACCTCCACCTTTGGAGTATGATTAACCGGGGTCTTGGCGTTAGATTCCCCCCTTTTCTTCTCCATCTTCTTTTCCTGTTCCTACCTGGTCATTCTTCCCCCCTTTTCTTCTCCATCTTCTTTTCCTGTTCCTGCCTGGTCATTCTTCCCCCCAGCTCAGACTCGAGTGTGGTTGGGTTCGAGCTGAGTAAAGAACTCGGCTTGGAGAATTCGGCGATAAAATCTGTTAGGATTTGCCCCTTTATTGCTGTTCTTGGCCGGAACTCGATGTCGTATTCCCCGAGCTCTATACCCCACTTGGCAATTCTTCCGGAGAGATCAGCTCGGCGTAGCAAGGCTTTGAGCGGGTGTGTAGTCAAAACGATAATTTTGTGTGCTTGGAAATATTGGGCCAGCTTTCGAGATGCCATGATCAGAGCCAGGGTCAACTTTTCGAGGGGCAAATATCTAGTTTCGGCATCGAGGAAGGTGTGGTTAACATAGTAGATTGGAAGCTGGTCGGCAGTGGTCATCTTGAGCAGGACCGCACTAGCCGCGTGTTCGGACACTGCAAGGTACATATATAGTTTCTCCCCAAACAAGGGCTTAGAGAGAAGAGGAGCCAAGGTCAGGTATTCCTTCAAATTTTGGAGCGCCTGATCACACTCCTCTCCTCAAACAAAATTCTTACCCTTTTTTAACAACTGAAAGAAATGATGGCCTTATCTGATGAGCAGCTGATGAATTTGTTAAGTGTTGCTGCCATTCCTATCAATCGTTGTATCTCCCGAACAGTCTTTGGGGGCTGTATGTTTTGAATTGCAGCTATCTGATCGGGGTCCGCTTCGATTCCTCTCCTGCTGATCAGGTGCCCCAAGAACTTGCCCGATTATACCCCGAATGCACACTTTGAGGCATTGAGCCTCAACTTGTAAGCTTTCAATACTTCGAAGACGTTGCTCAGGTCGGCTAGGTAGTCATGCTTTTGCTCAGTCTTCACCACCATATCATCTATATAAACCTCAATATTCCGACCTAGCATAGGTTGGAATATTTTGGTCACCAGCCTCTGATAGGTTGCCATAGCATTCTTTAAGCCAAAAGGCATGATCTTGTAGCAATACAATCCTCTGGGGGTGATGAAACTGGTCTTCTCTTGATCATCTGGGCTCAAAGCTATCTGGTGGTAGCCCCTATAAGCATCCAAAAAACTCATGGTCCCGTGTTCGGCGGCAAAGTTCACGAGCTGATCCATTTTGGGAAGTGGGAATGAATCCTTGGGGCATGCTTTGTTCAGGTCGGTAAAATCAACACAGACCCTCTACTTCCCATTTTTCTTCTTTATGACCACAGTGTTGGACAACCATTGGGGGTACGGCACCTCGCTTATTGCCTCTACCTCGAGCAATTTTTCAACTTCCTCTGCTACGGCTTTCGCATGTTGAGCGGAGGACCTCTTCCCGCTCTGAACCACGGGCTTGTGTGTGGGGTTGACATTCAACTTATGCTGCATCACCTCGGGATCAATGCCCGACATCTCATAGGGAGTCCAAGCGAACACCTCCACATTTGATCTGAGGAAGCATACCAGGTTGGTTTCATCTTGCTCGACCATATGGATCCTGTTAGATCTAGGCAACCCAAGAGGGGGGGGGGGGGAATTGGGTCTTTTCAAAATAAAGGAATTTAAAACCTTTTTAAAAAAAAAATCTTTTAATATTGCA
>JAULJZ010136738.1:0-10734 GCA_032270985.1 Heliamphora pulchella | reverse complement strand
ATGTTGGTAAATAACACAATCAAGCTACAAACGAACACAAACAAGAGCGAGAACAGAAAACAACCAATGATGCATACATGAGTTTTTACGTGATTCAGCAATGATGTCTGTGTCCACGAGCTCACACTTTCACTATTGATCTGGGGATTACAAAAGGAATATTGATCTTGACGTTTCTCTCTAACTAAAACATGACATTTTGCCCTTTTCATAAAAGCCTATAGGTTAAAACAAAACCTTAACCGCCACACAACAATAATTGTTCTGCGACGGTTTGCTCGAGCAGAGCCCTGCCCACTCAAGCGGTTACTAGCTCAAGACCACCTCTATACAAGCTCGCTCGCTCGGGCCTCTAACTGTCACTAGCTCGAGACCAACTGCGTGCAAGCCCGCTCGAGTGGACCCCTGTCCGCTCGAGCAGACCCCTAGACAGAGAGGTTTTTCTTCACTCTCAACAATTCTCCCACTTAAAGTAAACCACTCCAAGTCTTCTGCAATCCAGAAATTCCAAGTTTCGTGTGAGCTAACCCTTTGTCTTCTAATCCCGAAGACGAATAGAAGCTAAACTCTCCCTCAGCTTCTCCACTGTTACAACTTTTGTGAACATGTCTGTATGATTTTCGTTCGTATGAACCTTCTCCAGATTGAACTGCCTCTCTTCTAGTTGAAACCGAATAAAGCGATACTTTATTTCAATATTCTTGGTCCTTGAATGAAATGCTTAGTTCTTTGCCAAGTGTATAGCACTCTAATTGTCGCTATACAACTGACACTTGTCCTGACCTCTTCCCAATTCTTTCAAGAAACCCTTTAGCCAAATCAACTCTTTAAATGCTTCAGTGGCTGCGACATATTCTGCCTTGGTGGTAGAGATTGTCACTATCTTTTGCAACCTGGAAACCCAGCTTACGCTGCATTACCCAAGGTAAACACATACCCTGTTGTACTTTTCCTATTGTTGATATCCCCAACTAGGTTTGAATCCGCGAACCCTTTCAATTGAATCCCTAAGCCCTCGTAACACAAAGCATATCCCGTGGTACCTCTGAGATACCTCAGAATCCACTTAACTGCTTCCCAGTGCTCCTTGCCCGAATTTAACATGAACCTGCTCACAACTCCAACTACATAAGCCATGTCTAGCCTTGTGCAAGTTATGGCATACATCAAGCTACCCATGGCTAACACGTATGGTGCCTTTGCCATGTAGTTTCTTTCTTCGTTTGTGACAGCTCCCTATTCCTTTGAAAGTCTGAAGTGACTTTCCAAAGGTGTGATAACGAACTTAGCACATTCTATGTTGAAATGCTGCAGGACCTTTTCAACATACTCCGACTACGAAAGTTTTAACTTTCAACTCTTTTTGTCCCTGCTGATCCTCATCCCGATTATCCGTTTAGCTTCTCCCAAATCCTTCATTACAAATTCCTGGGACAACTATGCTTTGAGATTTATAATCTCACCCATGCTGGATCTTGCAATCAGCATGACATCTACGTATAGTAAGAGAATCACATACGAGTTGGCTAACCTCTTGATGTAGCAGTAATGGTCACCATGGCATCTGCTGAACCCTGTATATACCATAAAGTTGTCAAACCGCTTATATTATTGCTTGGGTGCCTGTTTGAACCTATACAAGCTTTTCTTTAGCTTGCACACCTTGTCCTCTTCCCCTTTAACCGAGTACCCCTATGGCTACCGCATGTAGATCTCTTCCTCCAGGTCAGCGTGGAGAAACATAATCTTGACATCTAGCTGCTTCAGATGCAAGCCTTTTGTAGCCACTATACTCAAAACTGTTCTGATAGTGGATATTTTCACAATTGGTGAAAATATCTCTGTGTAGTTAATTCCCGGCGTCTGCTAAAAATCCTCGACCACCAGCCTCGCCTTGTACTGCTTGCTCTCATCAACTTTTTCTTTCAGCCTGTAAACCCACCTGGTCTGCAATGCTAACTTACCCTTCGGCAATTGAACCAGATCCCAAGTCTTGTTAGATGACAGAGATTGCATCTCTTCACCCATTGCACGTTCCCACTCGCCCTTGCCTCTGTCTGCAAAGCCTCTTCAAAGCGTTCCGGGTCTCAATTGTCTGTCAACAACAGATAATGCAATGAGGGTGAATATCTGACTATAGGTCTGCTTACTCTAGTAGACCTCCTAATTATGGGAATTTGTGGCTCTGCCTGTGGAGTTGGCTGTCTGTTCACATCCCGGGGTTTCAATATTTTGCTAGACGATCCCTCAAACTCAGCATAGTCTGACTTGTCTACTGTTTCATCCTTTTGATCTTGTCTATTTTTATACAAAACTGACTCATTGAAGACCACATCCACACTCCTCACAATTTTCATGCTTTCTGGATCCCATAGCCTATAATCATAGCTATCTGTACCATAGCTAACAAACACACATTTATGAGACTTGGGGTCTGACTTGCCCCTGTTTTCTGACTCAACATGTATATAGGCTATGTAACTAAAAATGCATAAATGGGAAATCTTTACCTCATTTTCGATCCAAGCTTCTTCAGGCAATCCATAATTCAGTGCAACTGAAGGTCCCCTATTAATCAAGTACGCTGTTGTACTCACTACGTCTAACCCAAAACTGCTTTGGCAACCCGACATGTAACCTCATACTCTGGGCACGCTCTATGATCGTCCTATTTATACATTCTGTCATTTTGTTCTGTCTCGGCTTCATCAGAATAGTTTTTAGTTTCCTGATCCCATTAGCTACATAGTAATCTTTAAATTCTCTGTTGCGGTATTCGCCGCTGTTATCAGATTTCTGACACTTTAATTTCAGACCTGTCTCATTTTCAATAGATGCCTTTTAGTTCTTGAAAATATCGAACATGTTTGATTTATTCTTACAAAAGTAAATCCATAACTTTTTGGTACCATTGTCAATGAAAGTTATAAAATACCTAGAGCCACCGATAGAGGGTACCTGAATAGGTCTACATACGTCTGTATGCACTGGCCTTTGTGCTTCTCTGACTAAGGTGAGGGTCGTCACCTTTTCACGTACTTAGAAGAACTTCATATGAAACTTGTTGACCATGTCTTCCCAGGTTAAGACCGAACTTGGTGCAAGAATGACATACCAACTATACGCCCTCTTTGTTAGAGATTTCAAAAACTATCATAGGTGGAGTGTATGATCTCCGCCATATGCCCCTAGCGTCTCCATGAACCTTACAACATGTTCTCTCACATTTCCTTTTCTTCTGTCAATCTTTACAAACTTTGGAGCCACATACCCCTCCAGGTATGGTACCCTTAATAGGTACAATGGATAAGGCGGTTGAATATCCAGATCTAGTAAGGATAGCAGTTGTTTCTTCATTTTCTCCTGTTTACAACATCACTTGAACGTTAGCAATCATAGAAAATTGGGCTTGTGTCCCTGGTGGAAAGGGATTCGGATTGATAGAACCATACATCGTAATTGGGGTTACTTGTGCTTGGGGCCTGGCTTGCTTTGCAGGTTGTTGTTGACCCACCGGGTCACCTGTGAATCTGCAGGTACCTCTCTTGCTGGTATCCTCTCGACTGGAGCTTCTGCTTAATTGGCGTTCGTCACTACGGCTAGAAGTGAATTAGTTAGGCCCAATATTGCATTCAGAATGCTGGTTTGGCCATCGTAGATAGTTTATAATGCGTCTAAGAATAAATTATCACGGTTGTTGTTGGGATTCGCATGCTGTTCTAGTTCAGGCGTATCATTGTGCTCGTTGCTATTGGAATGACCTTCTGACATGACTGCTTTTGGTATTGTGTGTAGCCCGCTCGGAGTACTGACCATTTACAAATTCAGCTCCCTGGTGGAGTCACCAAATAATGTAGGGTCCTTTTAGAATAGATAAACAACAAACAATAATGGAGAGACAAAATATGCGAAGTAGTCAAAAACATAAAACAGAAAGAGATAAGGTTGGGTGAAGGAAAATGCTAATTGAGTTTGAAGTATTGACAATATAAACAGCATATCAAGCTCTCTAATATGATTATCCTCGAAAGTACCACTATCCCTCGTATTTATAATACTTAGAGGAGTTATGCTAAGATTAGGATAGGGCTCTCTAGGAGACATAATTAGATCATGAAAGGTGATCTCGAAGAATTAAGGAATTCTATCCCGAAAATTGACCGGGTAGTGTTATACTCCAACTCAACTAGGTCGGCCGATGGGTGCCATGTGGGTGGGGACCGACCCGTTCAGGTCAAGAACCCGACCCGCTCGGGTCGAGTGACTCAAGGGTTACTCGAGTGACTTGAGTGGGTAGGTCCTATGGTCTGACAAATTATTTTCTTAGTCACCAAGCCACATGTCTCCCAATGTCCCGTGCGGGATTATACTGCCATTGTTTTCATTGTCTCTGGGATAGTCTTTCGATTCTTAGAGAAATTTATAATCATATAGTATGTGCTATATCTTGACTATTCAGTCTGTGTTAAGCCACATAGTCAGTGCTATGCCATCATGATTAGGTAGTCAGAGCTACGTTATAGTGTGTGCTGTCTTCACAATCTGTATTATGGTAATAATACAGTCTATGCTATCTTCATGGTCTGTGCTATGGCAATAATACAGTTTGTACTATCTTCATAGTCTGTGCCATGGCAAGTAGTCAGGGCTACACTTCATAGTCTGTGCTATGAAATTTCTTCATTTGTAGTCAGGACTACGCTTCATAGTCTGTGCTTGGAACGTTTTGTGCCTCTACACGATGAGCAGCGATATTAGTTGGCCGAGCTATTGGGGGTCCCAGCAGCTTGGATCCCTAGTAATTCGAGTAGGTCAAGTCTGGGTCTTCTTGTAATTTGAGAAAATTAGAGTTGTATGTCTAATTTACTGATGGAGTAAAATTGGCCCCACTCGAGGGTGAGCCTTCTGAGTCTCTCAACTTTCTTTTGCTTTATTGATTGGTTCAGGTCAAGGAGTCTATGATTCAAATACTTAACCCTCTTCATAGTTCATATTCAAGTCACTAGTGGAATGAGTAACTTGTGTCATCACCCGAGCTACTAGAGGAGTGAGTAGCTTAGGTCGAAGTAGACGATACTTGTTTGAGCAATTTGGTTACTTTATTCTCTTCAAATGACAAATAAGTTTCGCAGGAGTGGTATTCTCTCCCTTTCTCTACTGAGCACAGGGTCAAGTCAGTTACTCAAGTAACTCGTTATTGATATACTCAGATTTTGATAGCACATTTTATTTTGGTCATCCACAAGGTTAAGGATGAGAGAGATGGTTAGACATGTTGCACAAAGATAATGCTTTGTATGTATATAGTTTTGCAAAGACCTCTAGAATTCGATCGGAATAATTTTTTAGTTTTTTTATTTTTGGTGCTATGAAAATAAACAAACAAAACAAACAAACAAATTCTTAAAACAATCAGTATCCATATGGCATCCTTCCAAAAAATGCCCTAGAAAAAAAGGGATAATCACAAATAACCAAAAGTTTCTGTTGCTCGGTTCCCAAGTTTGTTAGATATTTTGCACTTCGATTTGTGCATCTAAAATAAGAGAAATAGATTTAATAAAATGTACGTGAATGAATGCACAATTTTTTTGTTAGTCTCTTTTTGAATTTCATCACTGAAAAACACATCATAAAAGCAATTTAAAACAAATATTACCAATAAAAGTAGCCTCATAAAAAAGGAAGGGAGAGAGAGAGAGAGAGAGAGAGAGAGAGCATCTACCTTGTTGTTGATGGAGATACACTAATTTGTGAATTGAGAAATTAGGGTTTTGGTTGGGCTAAACCTTGAACAACTTGAGACTTTTTGGGGGTGATGAACTCAAATAGTGAAATTGACTTGAATTTGGATAAAATAGAGGTTGTGTTAACCTCTTCATGTATAAATTCTTTGAATTTGAATAAAATATGAAAACAATGAGATGATGGGTTGGGGATTTTGAACAAATCGTATGAGTTTTGATGATATACAAAAATCATGAGATGATTAGTTGGGATCTTTGATCTAATTTAACTTGAATGTGAGAAATATGAGAAAATTGATAATTGTTAATGGATTTAACCTTTATTGTGCTTGGATTTGGTGAAAGGAACTGGGTTTCACGGTTGGACTCGTGTTAATATTAATATGAATGATCTAATTGAAGTACCGTATGATTTGATTGGATAATTAAGTTGGGTTCGAGTAGCTACACGGTGAAAGATCGAAAACTTGCGCATGTATGGTAAGCCCTTCCATCAGGTTAACCTCCATAAAAGAGTGTTTTAGGCGGCCCACCCATCGATGTTTTTGAGAGAAATCAAAAATGTGTGCTCACTGCGTCAGGCAATAGAATGAGTATTTATTCATTAGGCATCGCGTGGCCCAATTGTGATAACTATGCCTGGTTCCATAGGCGTCATCCAAAATTTGGTACTTAATTAAATCAAGAATTGAATTGGGTTGGCAAAACCTATGTCAAATAATGTAGAGTAATTGAAACTTGGAAAACCATTGAAATGGTTTTCTTGTTAGAGATACTTGGAATGGGACAAAAAAAAACTTAGGTTGGTTGAATATTTGAGTTGTGAATGGTTTGAAATGGGATGAAAATTGGAGTTATGAACACCTTGAAACAGTTTAATATGATTAGGAAATGAAAGACTAAAACTAGGGTGTTGTGTTTGAAAATGAAGTTGGTTTGTATGTCATTACTACAAAATTCGCAAACAATCTCGATTAATAACCGAGATTAAAAGCATGCCATCTCGATTCTTAAATCGAACTGTATCGGGGCGTGATTAAAAGGTCCCACAAACAGTCTCGATTATTAACTGATATAAAAAGTAATGCAAAACCGATATGGTATACCGCTATTCTCAGTTATTAGCCGAGATAAAAAACAATCAAAACCGAGATGGTATATTTTTAATCTCAGTTAGTAAATGAGATGAAACATAACAACAATCACCGTTGTTAACCGAGATGAAAAGCAAAGAAAAACTGAGATAGTACACTTTTAATCTCAAGTATTAAGCGAGATGAAAACATAGAAACAATTTTGTTTAATAACCGAGATGGAAAGTAGTAAAAACCTGAGATGATATACTTTCAATCTCGGTTATTAAGCGAGATGTAAAAATTTGAAAACTGAGATTTTGATATACTTTTAATCACGGTTAATAACCGAGATGAAAGCTTAAAAAATTAATTTTTTTTAATGCTATTTGTTCTTGATGAACCTAGGTAGATATCAGCACTTGCTTTTATTAATTGAAAACATATTTATTACTACCCAACTTTTTAATCACAACATCAACAATACAACCATACATCTCAAGTTTAATGTATCAAAACATCTCAACAACGCACAATATTACAAAATAACTCAAATTCAATCTCAAAACAGTGCACAATTTTTCAAAATAACACTAATAAAGAAAGCTACTCATCTCAAATTCATCAATCTAAAAATTGCCAACTCTGACCAAAAAAACTACTTGTTTCAAATTAGTTCAAAACTACTCATTTCAAATTCATCAATCTAAAAATAGTATCCATCAATCTCACAACAATAACTATAGTTAAAAATAATTAACTAAAACTCATCAATCTCAATAGAGCTCCAAATTAATCCATGCTCCCTGATGCTCCATTGTTCTTCCCCTACCTGCAATAGTTCTAAACACACAGTTTTAAGTCTTACATAGATTCCACCAAGGTTACAAAATAATACTTGTGAGATTAAACTTTATGATTACGACTATGAACAAATTCAACCCTCTAACATATGAAATGAACAAAGATTGATAATAATGATCAAAACTAAAATAATCGCATGCATTTAAATGATAGTGGCTGAAAAATGAAACTCACATCTCTAGTTGCAGAGTAAGTCGATCACATGTATTGTAAAGTAAAATTGATCCACTCAACTCGCACTTCATCAAGTTTTGTTTCCATGTACGTTTGTTTTCCATTGAATTACAAGAGATCATTTAGAAAAAAATTAACTAATAATAATTCTAGGAAAGTAATAAATAATACCAAAAAGTAAAATTGTTCTTACATTTTGTCTGTCTAAAATGGTTCGATCTCTAATCAAGTCTTTCATGCACCTTATCACATAAAACCCACATTCTACATTTAACCGTTGTTGGGGGCACTACATACAAAGGTATTGGTTTTAAAAAAATTAATAATTACTACCGAGACCCAAAAAAAAATAGAACAATATTTATACCTGAACTACTTTTCAAACTGGACTTGTCCTCCTCTTTCTCTTGGCTGTCTCATAAATTTTGAGTCCCCTTAGCAAAAAGAATATTTCTAACCATTAGCAAATAAAAGAAAAAGATGTAACGATGATGCACAAAAATCTTAAAACTTACGTGCTTATTAGAATTTGAAGACTTGGGTTAATTTCATTGTTGAGTGAATCAAGTTAGTACACTGTCATCAATGATGGATCGATAACTAACAATATCCAATGGTAACTAAAACTGACAAGTTACAAATATAAGTTCAAATAGTTCAAATGCACGAAATAATATATAGAAGTAAGATAGTTACGCAATGTTATGCAGAACAAAAAGTAGTTGGTCATTCTTAGTATCATCTAATCTCTTTACAAGCAATGCAGATTTTGAACTTGTACCAGACTTAGTTCTCCCACTAATGGCATAGGGATTCATAAACAGAAAGTTTATCTCCAAATTGGAAGCTTTAATAACGTGATAAAGATGACTAATAAATAAAAAAATTAATTATTACTAAAACATGCATAGTAATTTAAGAAATCATGAGAGCTTCAATAACTAAAACATATAATACTAATTAATCTCATCTAACATACAACATTGCATGTTACAGATAATTCTGTCATCTGACATATGTACTCCATATCCACTCTTTGAAGTTGAATATTAATCTCGTCACCGAATATGTCTTTTTCCATTTGAATGCTAATGGCTTCATCGTACTTGACATGCTCGACTAACGAGGAAAAAGATTGAATGGACTCCAAATTTATTTCACAATCATTTCTCGGAATTTCCTAAGTTAAGAATTTTGAAAGTAAAGACATATACCTTAATTTAAAAAATTTCTAATAAATGTAAAGAGAATTTAGAATTTATACCTCATCGCTCATCAATACAAGAGGTTTAGGCCACCCAAGTTGATACCCTATTGCATCTTCAACAAGTGTCGTCTCTCCTAGGATAGGTATAGGAAGGATGGCATCTTTTACAATAGCCACGTCAGTGGACACACGCATAATGGCTTCCTCTATTGGTACCATATGAATCACATCCAATGGTCCAAGACTTTCATGTACCGTGCCAAGAGCAACAATATTCTTAAGTGATCCCACTACCAATTTACAGTGCTTGCTTTACAAAAAGTAGTGAAATTAGGTATTAAAATAACAACTAAACATACAACTAACAATATTAAAAAAATGAACTTCCACAAATATTAAAATATCTACACCTTTTGGTTTTTACGTTTAGGGTTTAGAGGTACATGTTAGCATTGATTCTCACCCTACTATCCTTTGATATATGATCAACCTGTTGACTCACTATATTATCACTTTTCAAGGTGTTTAAACTGACATGATTTGATTGCGGTGTACGGGGTATTTGTTGTTCAAGTGCATTGAGCTGAGCTTTCATTTGTATAATAACTGCTTCAAGAGACTTGTGTTTCTCCTCACAATGTGAATGATCTCCTCGTCTAGGCATATTGAAGTAGCTTCTTGGAGTGACAAAATTTCCTATACCCCGTACCCGACTAGAATGTTCAGGAGTACCCAAAGCCATTGTGAGGATGTCGTTGGTACCATTGGTGGATAATTTTTCATCTTGGGCCTACTTAGTTAACTTATCCTACGTGCATTAAGTGACAACAATAATGACTGTTATATGTTTATTATAAATTTAACAAAATTATTACCTAAAAACTTACAATTTTGGGACTTGTTGTGTAATTGCTTCGTTGTCATATTCTCCATTTTTATTTTGACGAGCCTTCTTCCACATAATGCTCCTATCCATTTTCCCAGTCGATCTTGTATCAGATTTCTACTAAAACAAAATGTAACCAAAATTTTAAAATAACAAATAGTGAACTTTCGATAATACCTTAACTACTTCCAATTCAAAGAACTTACTAATTCTGACTCTTAGGATCATGACATAAAAGTTAAGTGAAAGTAAATAATAATGACATATTAAGTAATAAAATCACCAAAAAGAATACCTGAAAATCTTCTGTTAGTCTATCTTTGACAAATGAATCCCAATGTCTTTACTTAATGAAACTATACATAGTTGGTGGCTTTGAAAGAAGTTCAGGGTTTGACATGTTTCCTAGTATGATTTTCATAAGACTTTTCTTAAATGTTCTCCATTTTTCTCTTATTGAGATCATCACGTTCTTTTTACTTCTTAGATCGACATCATATGCCAACTGAGCAATTCAAAAAGTTAAGTATGAAATGAAAAATTGGGGAACATTAAAATAATAAATTAATGCCAACTTACCTCTACACAACTCCAAACTTTCTCTTTCAATTCCGCTGGCACCTTATGCCAATCTTTGTAAACTACTAGGACCATTGCGCGTGCCAAGACACCTAGATAGCTATTATATTGCTTTGCAACGTTTCCTACTAGCTGACCCTTTAGGTTATATTGGACGACTTCCCGCACACCAAAACTCTTTTTCTTTATGACCTTTCGTAGGGT
>JAULJZ010136737.1:0-31728 GCA_032270985.1 Heliamphora pulchella | reverse complement strand
TTTCTTGTTGGTTCTCCTCGGTATGTGAGATGTGATGACATGATATTAAGTGGCTATGTGTTAGCATGCTTATCTATTTTTTACGTTAGCAATAACATATTGTATGGATGCTTATTCTGTTATGTTGCTTTCGTATAGAGTTATGTCCACTCGGGGAGGACGAGGCCGAGGTCGAGGTCGTGGCCGTGGTTCTGGCCGAAGGGATGTTCCAGTCCTAGATATTGGGATGCTAATGCACCCCAAGGACCTGCTGGCGGAGATCTGTTGCGTGAGATGGTCGGCTCCATCCGGCAACTGACTGAGGTCTCTAGGGGAGAGGGACCATACCTGAGCCGAGGGCGACGGTCGCGATGTGTGAATTTTGCCGTCTAGACCCTCTTACCTTCTCTGGGGATCCCAACCCCACGGTGGCCACAGAATGGCTGGAGCTGGTTACCAGGATCCTTGGTACTCTACAGATAGAGGAGGATGATCTTCGGGTTTCATTTGTTGCCTTCCAGCAAAGAGGGAGTGCTCATGTGTGGTGGAAGTTTGCCAGGACTATAGTTGGGGGCATTTAGGAGGCATTCTCGAAGGTATTTTTGAAAAAATACTTTCCTACGACTTTGAGGGATTGCTACAGAGAGGACTTTCTGTTATTAACACAGGGGACGATGACTGTTGTGGAGTATGAGGCTGAGTTTACTAGCCTAACCAGATTTGCACAGGAGATTGTGCCTACTGATGAGTTCCGTGTGAAGCTGTTCGAGAGGGGTTTGAGGCTCGCTATTCGAGATAGAGTGGCAGCACTCAGGCTGCAGGTTTTTACAGAGTTAGTAGAGACCGCTATGAAGGTGGAAGATACTCTGAACGAGACGCGTCGGGACAGGGACAGTAGGAGTCAGCCTGGTGGGGGACGCACACAGGATCGGGGACGCAGGGACAAGCGTCAACGAACATTTGGTCCGAGTTCTTATCCGGTGGGGTCTTATCAGCCACAGTCTTCTGCATCTACACATCCCGTAGTTTCAACGGGAAGGTCAGATCAGAGGGAGCTTGTTTCTCATAGATGCCAGCGGTCGGGGCATCGTGCGGCAGAGTATCGGAGTGCAGCACCTGTTCAGACTCAGTCACAGTCACAAGCACCTGAAAGAGGGCCACCTGTCTATTTTGAGTGTGGGCTGTCTGGGCACATCCGGAGGAACTGTCCTCGAGGAGGGAGCATTCAGTGCACAGCGAGAGCACCAGCTGTTCCATCAGGCCAGGGGAGACAGATGTACTCACAGCCTAGAGCTCAGATGTCCCGTTTTGCAGAGGGAGGAGCTTCAGTACAGTCGGGTTGATAGTCTACAGTTGAGGGCCACAGTGGACCAGCCAAAGCATATGTTCTTGCAGATCTTAGGTCATTTAGAGCATCGGTCGGACCCGATACTGCTGCTACCACCTCCGTGATCAAAGGTACTCTTCTAGTCTTCAGATCATGGGCCAATGTTCTTATTGACACTGGAGCATCACACTTGTTAATATCTTCTTCTTTCGCATCTGCATTGGGGTTGCAAATGGACTGGTTGGGTAGTACCTTGAGGTTGGGTAGTACCTTGAGTGTAGAGACCCCAGTCAGTGGGAGTGTGACGTTGAGTCTTGTCTGTAGATCCTGTGTTTTGGAGGTTGCCGGTCATTGTTTAGAGTTTAACTTTATCATTCTAGACATGACGGCGTTTGATGTCATCCTAGGGATGGATTGGCTGACCACCTATCGTGCCTTTATCGATTACGATCGACAGAGGGTAACGATTTGTACACCAACAGGAGATTATTTCTGTTTTGTGGGAGACCGGGATGAGGGTTTGATGTCTTTGCCCAGTAACGTGCGGAACCAGGGCAACCTGAGTTTCCTCTTTGTAGCTCTCATGATGGATGAGGAGGTTGGAGTTCGAGGAGAGCTACCTCCGGTGGTGTGCGACTACCCTGATGTCTTTCCTGATGATCTGTTTGAGTTGCCACCGAGCCGTGGGGTAGAGTTCTCTATTGATCTAGTCCTTGGAATTTCTCCCATAACTATGTCATCCTATCGTTTTGCACTTGCTGAGTTGCTCTTTTAGCAAAGAAGAAGGACGAATCTCTGTGTTTGTGTATCGATTATCGAAAGCTAAATTAGGTGACAGTAAAGGACAAGTATCCGATGCCGAGGATAGATGACTTGTTTGATCAGCTGAGGGCTTCGAGCTATTTCTCGAAGATTGACTTGAGATTAGGATATCACCAATTGAGGATCAGGGACGAGGACATAGCAAAGAACGCCTTTAGGACTCGCTATGGTCATTACGAGTTTCTGGTTATGCCATTCGATCTGACGAACGCACCTGCTACGTTCATGGGTTTGATGAACCGGATCTTCGATCCTTATCTGGACAGTTTTGTAGTAGTGTTTGTGGTTGATATACTGATATATTCACCCACTAGAGAGGCCCATGAGGATCACTTGTAGATCGTTCTACAGCTTCTGAGAGAACATCATTTGTATGCGAAGTTCGAGAAGTGTGAGTTCTGGATGTTTGAGTTGAGGTTTTTGGTACACGTAGTGTCGACAGACGGAGTAGCAGTGGATACGTCAAAGACAGATGCAGTGACCGGTTGGGAGCGACCGAAGAGTGTCTTTGAGATACGTAGTTTTCTAGGTTTAGCCAACTACTATCGGCAGTTTGTGAAGGACTTTGCGGGACTTGCCGCACCGATGACGCGTCTGACACAGAAGAGAGTTGTGTTTGCTTGGAGTGAGTCATGTGAGTCAGTATTCTAGGAGCTGAAGACGAGGTTGACTAGCGCGCCAGTGTTGATTATCCCAGAGCGAGGCTTGGAGTATACAGTGTACTGCGATGCATCACGTGACGGTCTTGGATGTGTTCTGATGCAGGGAGGCAAGGTTGTAACCTATGGTTCTCGGCAGTTGAAGTCGCCTGAGAGGAACTATCCTACACACGACTTGGAGTTAGCAGCCGTGGTCTTTGCCTTGAAGACATGGCGTCACTATCTTTATGGTGAGAATTTTGAGGTATTCTCCGATCATAAGAGTTTGAAATACTTGTTTTCGCAGAAGGACCTGAACTTGCGCCAGCGACGATGGATGGAGTTGTTAGAAGACTATGACTTTGCCTTGCAGTATCATCCAGGGAAGGCCAATGTGGTGGCTGACGCTCTCAGCAGGAGGTCTCATGGATCATTAGCTTCTGTGGTTATACGTGAGTGGGGCATGCTTGGAGAGATTGGGGAGTTTGATCTTTGTCTTAGGGAGACAGCGACGGGTGCTACCTTGTTCTCTGTAGTTTCATAACCTACTTTGATAGCACGTATGCTAGAGGTCCAGCAGACGGATCAATAGGCTCAGATGATACGGGATCGTGTTGCTAGCGGAGGGGATACCGTGGGATGGATTGTAGGTTCTAATAAACGTCTGAGGTTGGCAGGGAGGTTGTTTGTGCCAGAGTCATGCCGAGATGATCTTCTACACGAGTGTCATCATTCTTGTCTTGCCATGCATCCTGGAGGCATAAAGATGTATCACGACCTACGTCGTCAGTTCTGTTTGATGGGAATGAAAGGAGATGTGATCCAGTTTATTTCCTGGTGCCTTACCTGTCAGACGGTAAAGGCAGAACATCAGAGACTGGCAGGATTGCTACAGTCGTTGCCTATATCAGAGTGGAAGTGGGAGCATGTCACGATGGACTTTGTGTGAGAACTTCCTCAGTCACCTAGGGGACACGACGCTGTTTTGGTCGTGGTTGATAGGTTGACAAAGTCTGCACTCTTTCTTCCCATCCGAGTGAGGGATTCGGTGGATAGACTAAGTCGCTTGTATGTCAGAGAGATATTTTGGTTGCATGGAGTGCCAGTTTCTATTGTTTCTGACAAGGACCCGCGCTTTACTTCGCGCTTTCGGCAGAGTCTGTAGGAGGCCTTGGGGACAAACTTGATGTTCAGTACTGCTTTTCACCCCCAGGCGAATGGCCAGCCAGAGAGGACTATACAGATTCTAAAGGATATGCTGAGAGCTTATGTCCTTGACTTCAGAGGTTCGTGGGAGGATCATTTATCATTGGCAGAGTTTGCATACAACAATAGCTATCAGTTCAATATTAGGATTGCACCATATGAGGCTTTGTATGGTAGACCATGTAGATCACCTGTGTGTTGGACAGATGTGGGAGAGATCACAGTCTTGGGACCCAACATGGTACAGGAGACGACAGAGAAGGTTACAGTGATTCGCCAGCACCTCGCGACAGCATAGAGCCGTCAAAAGAGTTATGCAGATCAGAGGAGGCAACCTTTGGAGTTTGCAGCGGGAGATCACGTGTTCCTGAAGGTCTCACCACGTAGATGTTTGATGAGATTTGATCGTAGCGGGAAGCTATCTGTGAGACCCTGAACCTTGTGATTTTGAGTTATTTGTATACATGACGCTTTTATGATAGTATATGATAGCATCGATGCATGGTTTATGCTTTAAAGTTGTAGAAAAGCATGTGTAAATGTGTTTATGCTTTCCCAGACCTTGGTTAGGTGGGTTGGGTTGGTTTTTGGCTTGAAACACAGCAGCAAATTCCAGTACGCCTCTGGTGTGGGGTTCGGTCGATTGGGGGGTTTAGTTCGGTCGACTGAACCTTAGATCTAGAGTTCGATCGATTGAACAGTTCAATTTTTGGTTTTCTATCAATAGACCAGTGGCGGGTTTTTTGATATAAAACCTTTCTCCAGACCTTAGAAACCCCTTTTCTCATCATTCCCTCTAGCTTCGAGGGCCCGGGGCTTGGTGTTGAGTTGATTCCTTCGTAGATCCTTGCTATCAGGGCCGAGGGCTTCGCATCCATCCGACCGGATTCTCGTTCTGACGCCGTTCAATTTTGAGACGTCGAGTTCTTGACTCTCCGAGGTAGGATTCTAGACCTTACTATTGTATAAGGGTGTTTTGTGTAATTATACGTGTTTTCACCGAGTAGAAATTGCATCAAATGCTATTTTCATGTGTAACCGTGGTTTTTGAGTAAAAGTGGGATTTTTACACCTTTTCTCGGTTATATGCATGCTTCGGGTATGTGGTATCCGTAGTTTTCAAAATAGATTTGAAAACGAGATATTTTGTGAAATCGGGTGAAAAATGTCTTTTTAGAGGTTTGGAGCTAGCCCGCGGGGTTGAGTCTCACCTTTTAAACTTTTGTTAGAAATGGCTTTAGATCTCCATTTTGATGGATTAGATCTTTTTTTATACATGTGCTGTATAAATTATTTTACGGGTTTTCGTAGTTGAGCTACGGTAGGTTTTAAATGTGATCGATAGATGTACCGTGACAGAGTGTGATTTGAGTTGGGCTTCTATTGCTCTTTGGTGTAAGTCCAAAAACGTGCGCAGAGTGGGTTCGCTACGGTCTCTTGGGTTAATCCCTATAAACGTGGTTTGGTTATATTTTGTCCATCGGTCGTGGCAAACCGTAAAGAAACAAGTGTGTGATTTGGGTGCTTTCCCATCGGTCAGGGAAATCCGTAAAGAAGTCAGTTGCCTCCGTGAATGGCGTTGTTGTTGTAACTCCGTATAGAACTTGTTAATACCTAGTAGGCCTTCAGTGGTTCAGGACTAGGGTAATGGACATGAGTCTATAGTTGTTACCTTTGTAGGTACGACAGAGTTGGTACATAGGATTCCATTTACATCTTTTCTCCTCGACTGTGTGGCCTGAGTGGAGCTTACTATTTATTTACAGCTTTTCCTTAAATGTGGCATGATATCTGTTAGGATGATATGCATAGTTTGAAGGATGAAAACGTGAGTTTTTATGAGATAAAACCTTTTGAGACTCGTGATAGTCTGACAGAAAATTTGTGGTTTTGGAAGAAAAACCTTTTTGGCTCCAGTAGTTGAGCCCGTGTGTGTATAATTGCATAGCCTGCTTTACAGTTTTATTGTCTATGTTCTATTGGGCTTTGGCTCACAGTGTGGGATTTTGCTGTAAAACCTTTTTAGGTGAGCATGATGAGATAAGCTAGTTGCAGAGGTGATGGAAGACTTGCTATAGTTTTCCCTTTTTGAGACATGTACTTACACATGAGACGCCTGTTGAGGCTGGTTTTGTATGCCTTGAGGCGATACTATTATTCATATATGAGATTGCATGATTTATAGTTTTATGAGAGTTGAACTATGGGGATCTTTTATCCAAATGTTGTACATTTTAATTATCAACTGTAAAATCTATTTTCTTAAATGGGTGTTTTGGTGGGCTTTTGTGTGACCCGAATGTTTGGGGCATGACACTATCACGACGCTTCATTGGACCATTTGAGATCCTCGACAGGATTGGAGAGGTCACATACCGTTTGGCTTTGCCACCTCAGTTAGCATCTGTGCATAACGTGTTCCACGTTTCTATGCTTCGGACATACGAGCCTGATCCTTCACACGTGTTAGATTGGGTTGAGCTGCTGGTTGATGAGGATGTCACCTATGAGGAACGTCCAGTGGGGATTCTTGATACAAAGGAGCAGGTGTTGTGGGGCAGAACAATTGCTTATGTCAAGGTCTTATGGCTTCATCACGGGGTTGAGGAAGCGATATGGGAGCTCGATTCTGGAATGCGTGCTAGATACCCAGACCTGTTTACCTCGTGACCTTGTTGCGAATTTTGGGGGCGAAATGCCTTAAGGGGGGAGAGTTGTGAGACCCTGACCCTTATCTTTTAGGTTGTTTATATATTTAATGGGTTTTCTTCAGTATATGAATAGCATCGATGCATGATTTATGCTTTAAAGTTGTGGAACAGCATGTGTAAATGTGTTTTACGCTTTCTCGGACCTTGTTTAGGTTGGTTGGGTTGGTTTTTGGGCTGAGAAACCACAACAGATTCCAGTATGCTTCAGGTCTTGAGTTCGGTCGACTAAAGGGTGTGGTTCAGTCGTCTGAGCTGAGATTTTTGTGTTCAGTCGACTGAACAGTGCAATTTTTAGTTTTCTATAAATATGGCAGTGGCAGAGATATTTGTTCAAAACCTTTCTTAACAGCTAAGAAATCCCCTTTTCTCTGCCTTCTCTCTAGTTTTGAGGGCCCGAGACTTGGTTTTGGGTTGATCCCTTTGTGGATCCTTGCTATTGGGGCCGAGGGCTTCGTATCCATCCGGTCGAATTCTCGTTCTGACGCTGTTCAGTTTTGAGACGTCGAGTTCTTGACTCTCCAAGGTAGAATTCTAGACCCTACTCCTGTATAAGGGTGATATATGTGATTATACGTGTTTTTAGCGAGTAGAAAATACATCAAATGTGATTTTTATGTGTAACCGTGGTTTTTGGGTAAAAGTGAGTTTTTATGCCTTTTCTCGGTTGTATACGTAATTTGGGTACGTGGTACCCATAGCTTTCAAAAGGAGATTTAAAAACGAGGTGATTTGTGAAATCGGGTGAAAGATGTCTTTTTGGAGGTTTAGAACTAACTCGCGGGGTTGAGTCTCAAATCATAAACGTTTTGTTGGAAATGGTTTTAGATCTCCATGTCAATGGATTGGATCTCTTTTTATACATGTGGTGTATACTCTGTTTTGTGGGTTTCGTAGTCGAGCTACGGTGGGTTTTGAAATGTTTCCATAGATGTACCGTGACAGTTTGTGATTTTGAGTTGGGCTTCTATTGTTCCTTGGTAGAAGTCCAAAAACGTGCGCAGAGTGGGCTCGCTACGGTCCCTCGGGTTAATCCCCATAAATGTGGTTTAGTTATGCTTTGTCCATCGGTCGTGGCAAATCGTAAAGAAGCAGATGTGCAGTTTGGGTGCTTTCCCATCGGTCGTGGCAATCCGTAAAGAAGCAAGTGCATGGTTTGGGTGCTTTCCTATCGGACATGGAAATCCTTAAAGAAGTCGGTTGCCTCTGTGAATGGCGTTGTTGTTGTAACTCCGTATAAAACTTGTCATTACCTAGTCGGCCTTAAGTGGTTCAGGACTAGGGTAATGAATATGAGTCTATAGTTGTTATCTTTGTCTGTACGACAGAGTCGGTACATAGGATTTCATTTACATCTTTTCCCCTCGGCTGTGTGACCCGAGTGGAGCATATTGTTTATTTACAGCTTTCCCTTAACTATGGCATAATATCTGTTAAGATGATATGCATAGTTTGAAGGATGAAAAACGTGGGTTTTTATGAGATAAAACCTTTTGAGACTCGTGGTGGTCGGATGCAAACTTGTGATTTTGGAAGGAAAACCTTTTTAGCTCCTGTGGTTGAGCCCGTGTGTGTGTAATTGCATAGCCTGCTTTACAGTTTTATTGTCTATGTTCTATTGGGCTTCGGCTCTCGGTGTGGGATTTTGTTGTAAAATCTTTTCAGGTGAGCATGAGGAGTTAACCTAGTTGCAGAGGTGATGGAAGACTTACTGTAGTTTTTTCTGTTTTTGTACATGTACTTTTACATGTAACGCCTGTGATGGATGGTTTTGTACGTCTTTGGGCGATGTGCTTATTCCTGTATGAGATGCATGTTTTCAATTTATGTGAGTTGAACTGTGCGAATTTTTATCCAAATGATGTATATTTTTGAGTTGTGGACTTTCTAACTGCAAATCTTATTTTCTCAAACTATCTTTTGGGTGGGCTTTCGCGTGAACCGGATGTTGGGACGTGATAACTTGGTATCAGAGTTCTGGGTTCGAATACCTATGAGCTATGGAAAAAAGGGTACATCACCTTGTGAGGATGTATGTGTGCTTGAGGCAAAGACGTAGGCCGTTGCGCCGAACCTTGTAAAAATCGTGGTGTTGTATTTGTACATTGCTTACTTTTCTCTTTATTATATTGTTGTTTACTGTTGCATCACACATATCTTCTACACTTAAATCATTCATTATTAAAATCCATTTTTGTATTTTAAAATTTTAAAATAAGAAAAGTGTTGAATCTTGTAATTTCATTTTTCAAATAAAAAATCTTAAATTTTGAGAATTGAAATATTCTTGCACTTTAATTGTCGAACTAAAGATTTTGAATCTTGTGATTTCACTTTTCAAACAAGAAGTTTTAAATATTGTGAATTAAAATAGACTTGTAATTTAATCTTCAAACAAGAAGCTATATACTTGAAAATATACTTGTGAATTAAAAATTCATATACTTGTATTGAATATTTGAACTAAGATTTTTAAAATATCCAATTCACCCCCCTCTTGAGATTACACACATACTATCAATTCCTACTTTTTACTACACCATTCTGCTGTGGAGTGCTAGGTGCAGTCAACTGGGATGTAATCCCCTCTGATGACAAGTAATCCTTAAACTCTCCAAAGAGGTATTCCCCACCACGGTCGGATCGTAGTGATTTGATATTTTTACCCAGACGCTTCTCCGCCTCCGCCTTGAATTCTTTGAATTTCTCAAAGCATTCAAGCTTACGGTGCCTCAGGTAAATGTATCCATACCTTGAATAGTCATCAATAAAACTGACAAAGTACTCAAAGCCACCTCTACCCTGAATTGTTATAGGACCACACACATCGGAATTAACCAGTTCCAACGGTTCTTTAACTCTATAGCCTTTGGCCTAAAATGGTCTCTTAGTCATTTTACCTTCTAAGCAAGATTCACAGATTAGAAGTGACTCAACTTCCAATGAACTCAAAGGTCCATCTGCTACCAGTCTATTTATTTCTTTTAAATTAATATGACCTAAGCGTAAGTGCCAAAGAAACTTTTGGTTCATTAAAGAAAGAAACTTTCTCTTATATGGTAAATTAGTTGTGTTATTCAATTTAGTTAGTTGTAATGTAGGAGAGATCGGAGTAATAATATAAAGATCATCCACCAATGTATCAGAAAAGATAACCCGTTTATTATCCTTAATAACCACAGAGTTATTAAAATAAATCAAATATATGTCTTTAGTCAATTCAAAAACCAAATAAACCCGATCTCTACCAAAATTGAGAGTGACATCTTCTACTATTACTATTGTTACCTTTGTATTATTGCCCATATGTAGGTAAATTTCCCCACTACTAAGTTGTTGGGTTTCCTGGAACCCCTATAACGAATTGAAGACATGTTTAGTGGCTTCCGTATCTACACACTAGGTACCGGTAGATAACACTGCTAAACATGTTTCCACAACCAGTGAACAAAAATTACCCTATTTGTTCTGCCTTTTGAGAAATACTGGATATAGTTTTTTCCAGTGCCGTGTCTAGTTGTAGTGAAAACATCTGGCTTTCGGCTTTTTCACACCAGTCCGTTGCCCACTAACTACTCTAAAAATCATGTATCTCTATTTCTGAACCTTTTTCTTCTTCATGCCTTTTGGCCTAGCGGAAGAATCTTTTTCAGAAACAAACACATTTTCTAATATTGAAGGAATACCATTGGTAGTTAAAGCTATATCCAAGTTACATTTTTAGTCAACAAAATTTGGTCCCGTTAGTTTATTTTCGTTGAATATTAAAGCTAGTGGATTGAAAGCCATTTTAATCCTGAGAATCACATAATTAAAATACCGTTAATTATGATGAGAAAAACTTTGAATTCATATTAATTTGGTTTCCTCTACCATTTTAAAATTAATTCGCCACAGCCTGGTAACCTGAGAATAGCATGCCTCGATGGGAGGACGTCTACTATCCTTCATAAGACCAGATAGGCCAATTACTTTTAATTTTACTATCTAGGCAACTGACCCTACCAAGTAAAATTAAATAGCTAACATAGTTTCGGTCCAATATATAACAGCAGCGACTCAGATGGAGAGGATACTATTATATACAGCTAAGTGTTAACCATCACCTAATCCCAAATCAATCGCTTCGCAATGAACCCTTCAGATGGAAAAGTGATCCACACTAATAATTATTCAGAATTATCACTAAAGAAGATTTGTACTGGTAATACCGCAATTAATCTGTCCGACGGGGAGGAAGGCCTTACTGCCAACACGTAAGGTTTAATTGCATTGCCTACAAACTGGTAATGGAGACCGCGAAATTTATCTGTGAATAAATTTTCTCTCCCACTTAGATTTTTAAAATATTTTTTGAGGGTTATAAAAATTTGTTTAATTAAAATAAATTTATTAATTTTGAAAATCACTTGATCTGAAATAATCAAACATCTTTCCGTGTACACGATTTCAAAGATTCTGGTTCGCCAAACCATCTTTTCGTGTTTAAATGCGTAACAAATAATATTTAATAAATGCACAATTTTTTCTTCAGATTTTTAACTAAGGTAGTGAATAAAGACATTTATTTATTTTATTTTTCGTCCTGTATTTTTAAAAAAATAATAATTTATTTCGATTAAATACTTTTTCATTTAATTAATTCAAAATTTGGAATTAATTCTCACATTTTTTTCAAGATATCTGATTTTAGAAAAAATCATTTTAAACGTGATATTTTGTAAAAAATAAAATATTTAAAGTTTTTCTATTTAATTAAAATTAATTAATTAAAAAAAACATAATTTTATTTTCTATTACAAAATATTTAATTAAAACTGAATTTTATAATTAATTAAATTAACATGATAAATAAAATAAATATGCAATCATCCACGCAGTTCATATATATATAAACATGATATGCATATATCTTAGTTTTATGATTTAAGGGAAACGCTGAAACGTTTTAGTCTCTTATAGAGGATAAGCTGTAACAATCATCTTTCGTATATGATTCTTGTCTCCTGATTGCATCAGGCTTCTCTGATATAGTATGATATATAGATATAACATATATCATTCTCATATATATCAGAATATACATCAAAATCAGCCCCGGAAGAGAGAAAGTCACTGGCCACCACCAACAATCGCCGGCACCACCTTACCGCCACCATCAGGCGACTCCTGCCGCCTCATTCGAGCTCCGTTTTCGACGAACTTTATGCCGTTGGAAAGCTCTCGAAATATAAGATTTTTTTGTCAAAAAATTTTCTTGAAAGCAGTCCGAAAAACGGCCAAAAAAACTGTCCGAACCACAAAAAACGCTGTTGCCCGCCACAGCATTGTGCCACCAACTTTTCGAGGCCGTTCCGACCTCATCCAAACTCCATTTTCAACATTCTTTCTATTGATGGATAGCTTTCAAAATATAGAATTTTTGTGTACAAAAATATGCTCGAAAAATGCCTGGAAAACTGTCGAACAACAGCCTGAAAGCCACTGCCACGGCTCAAATCGCCACCCGTTTGGGCTTTTTTCGATGGTTCATTGGTGTTGGTTTTTTTTGAAAAAAATTGCTTGAATATCAAGCCACGCGATGCTTCGAAGAATGCCTCAAAAATAGTGCCAAAACAGCCTCGAACCATGCCACCAAGCACCGCCGCCGCCGACTTGTTTGTTGCCTGGTTGGGTTAAGATTTTGGCCCAGTTTTTTTTTTTGATTTTTGATAGTATTTTGAGGTATATTTTTACTGCTATTTTATGTTTTTAAAAATTCCCAAAAAATAGTCCAAAAATAGCCCAAAAAATCATAAAAACCGTTGCTGAAGTGCCGTCGGCAAAGCTGCAGGAACCAGGCTATTTTGGTGATTTTTCTTCGCTATTTTTACTTGTTTTTTATGCTATTTTTTATTCATAAATACTACAAAAAAATTCACTATAAAAAACCGTTTAAAACCATTAAAAAGTAACCGCAATCCGTGACACGTAAAAATCCGAACTACCGCCAGTGCTGCCTCCGTTCTTCGTGTTCTTAGATATGTTCAACCTATTTTTAAATAACTTAAACAGATATTTTGAAAAATAAAAACTAGTTATTACATCGATCCTATGTCCCGAAGGATCACATTCGATCTATCATGGTTAACCCCCATGATTAAAAAAAAATAATTATCATTCACACCATTCAATCAAATATGAAAAATAAATGATGACCATAAAACCGGAATTAGAACGCCTTGAACGCCTGTAAAACAAAGTTAGCAACAGTCCTAAAACTACTTGGCCCCAATAATAAAAAACAAAAAACAAACCGACTATAATACCAATTATTGGAGGCAAAACTGCCAAGATCTTTGTTTTTGCAAACGATTATCTGAAAAAATTAACTGGACGGAAAACGCCGAAATGGGCTCTAGATAAATATTTTGACGTCGAACGATCAAAATAAAATCCGTGCAACCAAAGTTAATTTAGAAGAATACCTTTTTACCCGTCAATTCTTCAACTATGTTTTTGATTCCGTGTTGAAGCTCTCGTCAGACCTTCTACTGTATTCCTTTATGAGATTCCTGAATGTAGTGTGAGCTACGGACTATCGAGAACTCATACCGGCAAAATCTGGACAACTTTAGTCTTGAAGACAAGTTATGAAACTGATTCAGCTAACCCGCATATTTATATGGCTACAGTAGGGACCTAGGGAGTAATTATGAGTAAGACTTCTAGTGGAACACAGATACGTATCAGCGTTTTTTGCAATTAAGCAAACCTCAGCGGTATTTGCAATTATGAAAAACTAGCAGCGATTTTTATAATTTTCATAAAATACTGAATTACAGTTTATACCACCAAAAAACTATAATTGTACTCTGACCCATAATCTCAAGACCATCTTGCATTGAGCTCTTGTTATTAAATACTTACCATTTCTCCCTACGTTAAGATTCTCGATACCTGCTAATTAAATTTAATTACTGACAATATAATTTAATCGGCATCTTGATATTTTTTAAGCCCTTCCGCTTAACTTATTTGACCACCGAATAATTAAATTCACCTGCTGGGTTTGGCCAGGTCAAAACTTATAAACTTTCTTAAGGGGGTATCGTCAATTCCGATTCTTCGAGACGTGAATTACGTCAATAATTAATATTCACAATATAAATAATATCGCTATCCAATTTACATAGAATATAGACCCATATAAGATCGCACCACCTAATGAATCAAAATAACAAATATTAAATATACGCAAATCAATAATTATTTTAGGATTAAGAGGATAAACACCATTGACAATAATTTTGGTGTGTGAATTAATTTATATAATCAGTATAAAATTAATTATCCTAAATGTTTCGTTCAATATACATAAAGTGTACTGACACAGAGAGTCGGAACAATAGACGATGCTATTATCTGTTCCTCGTAATCAAGACAGGCCAACTAAAACTCTATGCCATAGTCGTATCGATGGCATGTCCATTTCCATCTAAACTATAAATATAAAACTTATATTCTGTAAGAACTAAAAATCTGATCTTTTGTGTGCAAGTCGTACTTTACACACCAGATTAAATACTATACAGAATATTGGACATCAATGCATAATATTAAAGAAATGATGCACATACATTGTTCCTAAAGATTATCATAAAATAAAAATTTAATTTTATTAAAATAAAATTAAATACTAAAAATACGATTTTTAGTATACCAACCCTAATACATTATGTAGAGAGGATCAACTTTTGATACGTTGAGATAGGTCACCAATGATCAAGTCTTTTGGATGACCATGAGCATACCTCCATTCTTTAAGCAAATCTGAATTTTTTTGATTTGAAGGTTCAGCAGCCTGTTGAACTTCATTTTGTTGCTCATTTGTAGCTTCCTCATGATTTAGTTCTTTTTGGTCCTTGATAAAGATGTCCTCAAGATTTGCTTCCTCATGAATCATGAGAGATCCAAGGAGCTCCTCCAAGCTAAGAGTATTGTGATCCTTGCTTCTTGAATGGCGGTGACTTTTTCTTCCCAACATTTAGGCATACACATAAGGATTTTTCTCACCATCTCTGCATTAGAGTAAATCTTTCCAAAAGGTTTTAATCCATTTATAATGTCAGTAAATTGAGTAAACATTTCAGAGATAGTTTCATCATGCTTCATTTTAAACAATTCATAATTATGAACTAGAATGCTTATCTTGGATTTCTTGACTTAGTTAGTTCTCTCATGGGTAATCTCTAGTTTACTCTAAATTTCTTTGGCGGTGTCACAAGTTGAGACCCTATTGAACTCGTTAGAGTTGAGAGAGCAATAGAAGAGATTCATAGCCTTAGCATTCTCTTGAATCTCTCTTATGTAACTTTCGGTCTATTCTCTTTTAGGTTTAGGAACGATTGCCCATTCTACGGTCTTGGTAGGTGATTTTGGTTCGTTTATAATTACTCTCCATAGGTTGTAGTCTACGGCTTAAATGCAGATTTTCATTCTTGCCTTTCAATTATTATAGTTTATTTCATTGAACAAAGGAGGTCTATTTGTCGACTGACCCTCAGATTGAATAGGTCCAATACTAGTGGTTGCCATGAAAACTCTTAGACGGTTATGTAAAAAATAAGAGCCTAAGCTTTGAAACCAATTGTTAGTCTAGGCAACCCAAGAAGGGGTGAATTGGGTCTAAAAGGAATAATAACTATTTTAAAAAACTTTTTAAAAACATTTTAATATCTCAAACAAATATAGCAAATATAATAAGAAATAAAGTAATAAAAATATTAAAGAGGTAAGGGAGAGAGAAATAGAATTCGACACCAAGATTTATAGTGGTTCGGCTTCTTCCAAGTCTATATCCAGTCCTCAAGACTCCCCTTGAGAATATCCACTATGATAGGAATATTTACGGGCACATTCAAAAGCCTTACAAAAGTCTTAAGATGATCTTACAAAAATAACCCATGTTTTCTTCTAATCACTTTTGAGCACTTTTTTGAAGAGTATCACTCACTCACTCAAAGGATCAAGGTGACTCGCCCTTAAATACAATAGATGAAGTATTCAATGAGAACCTCACTCACTCTCATTATAAATGATTAGCAATAAATGAAAAGTAAAGAGATGAGAGATCAAGAGCTGGAGTTAATGAGCAATAAATTAAAGCTTGAGAGTTTGATCTTTGATTCAAGTAATAGGATAGTTGAATTGAAACTCCAGTGCTTTACATGTCTGAGAAGTAACTCCTTATATAGAATCTTGATGATTCATGACCGTTGGAGGTAGGTAAAACATTAAATGCAAAAAATCCAATTGTTGAACCTGGAGCCAGATTTGAAATTTCATCACAGGTGTCGACTCAAATCTATTTTGGGTTGACACAAAACTTCTACGGCTTGGTTCTTCAACTAAATGGGTCGACTTATTTCTTCGTTGGTGTCGACACTAATTTCTGCATCCTTCTAACCCACACAACGGTACCGACTCGTTTAGTACTACAGCTTTTCAAGAGAAACTTTTTGTGTCAACACATATTGTCTTTTGTGTTGACTCATAAATTTGTAGGAAGGCTCGGTTCTTTTGTGTAAACTCATGTTGCATTTTGTGTCGACTCAAAAATCTGCAAGAAGTCACGGTTATTTTGTGTCGAATCATCTTTGCATTGGTGTCGACTCAAAATTCCGAATGACTTCAGTGAGTCCCGAAGAGTCTTTTGATGTCGACTCAAATTTTTGTTTGTGTCAACTCATTTTGTTGCAGTAAGTCTCAGTTCTTTTGGTTAAATCAAAAGTCTATTTGTGTTGACTCATCTTGGAGTACCTGAAAACATCTTAGGCAAATATGTTAAGATGCCGACTCATTTGCTCAAAGGTGTCGACACACTTGAGAACATCAAGTATTCTTTATCTTAAGGTGTCGACTCAATTACCAATTAGGATTGACACAAAATATTATTCTTTTAAGAATACATAGGTGTCAACTTAGTTGAGAAAAGAGTCAGTTCAATATGGCTAAAGGTGTCAACTCATTTGTCATTTTGTGTCGACACTACCTTTTGAAAATATTAAATATTATCTTTTTAAATCAATTTTACTTGAAAAATGAATTATACAAAATCATCAAAATCTAATTAATTAAAGATGCCCTTGGGCTAACAGAGGGAATAGAAATTGACAGAAATTTGAGAGATTTGCTTATAGTTTAACTCAGATCTGCAAAAGAGAGGGAGAAAAATGACTTCGCTTTGTTTGATTTCAATTCTTCGTAGTTCATTCAGAGATGCCAAGGGAAATGGCTAAGGCAACGGCAAAAAAAGGGTAAATAGATGGAGTGTAAATTTGTCATTTACAAAAAGGAGATATGATATAACTCCCTCTCCTGGTATATTGTATCTGGCGATATAAGGCCAAAGTGGAGTGTATATCCATCTTAATTGGAGCAGCCAAACAAAGGATATAACATAGAATTGGATTATATCTCCCATCCCCAATTCTTATACCTCAAGCAAACAGGCCCCCAAGTGCTGGAAGAATTTAGAGAAAAAATTGGAAAGGTGGTTCTTGGATGAAGTGAAGTAAAAGGACACTTGACAAACAGTTAAGGCTTCATAAATTGTTTGTTGAATAAGATAAGCAGTTGCCATAAAAAAAGGGACATGGCCAGATGGCACCAAAGGAGAGGGTCAAAGCTTAAAAGGTGGCTAGTAGCTGTTAAAGGAGATAAAATCTGTGAGGTGACAAGCGACTAGTTCCTGAGGTCTATAAATATTTGCATGGAGGTAGAGAGCCGAGACACACATGAACATATCAACACATCTAGCTTCATATTTATTTATTTTACATATCTTTCATTTCATATTTCGTAATTTTCCTTTTGAGTTCAACATTTTATTTTCTTATATTCCAAACACTTCTGAATGCGTTGCTTCTTTTGCCATCATTATTTTTTGGAGGCCTTCATCAGAGATGGTTTAACATATTTTTCCCCTCTACATCTCAAGACATCTTGATGGATTTGCTCTTAATATACTCCTCGTTGGCAACGGGTCTACATCCAACTTGATGAATAAAACGAAGGGCAAGCTGAAGAAGATAGAGAAAGATCCACTGCCATCAAACGATAGCATTTTAGACTTTGTAGGAGGAATTACATCTTCTCATGGCGTCATTATTGTAAATCTAACAATGGCAAGTAAGACTCTAGCCACTAGGTTCTTTATCATCCACTCATGGTCTACATTTAATTTATTGGGTAGAGATTGGATATACATGCCCATTAACCCTACATTAGTGCCCGATCTTTTGGATGTATGACAACATAGAAGTGGTTTAGATAGATAGGAGGCCATTCTTAGCCTCTATAAACCATGCAGAAGCAAAGCTTTATGATGGCGACATAGGCCAAATGAAGATAATATATGTCTAGACAAAAAATGGTCGTTCTACAGTCGTTACACTTTCCAATAAAATTTCTATAGAGGATCTGAATAACCTCTACCAGAAGTGATGGCCTATATATCACAGATGTCAACAGGTCAATCGCCCCTATTGTGAAACTTGTATATTTGAACCCATCAGAGAATAAGAAGCGTACAGCCATGCTGGCCATGCTGGCAAGATTGAAAGCCTATTTAGCCAAGAAACAATTGTACAACCTATAAAAGGAAGAGACCTTGACAAACATGGGTGAGGCCATTTTTTAGGACAACCTTCCCTAGGAAAAAATGATTTAGTTAGAGGAATTGGAATCAACCCCTATAAAGAAAGACGATCTCACTATAGAGGTTCAGGGGATCCTTTAGGGGAAGTTAACCTAGGGACTCCAAAAAATCCATAGCCAGTCTTCATTAGCTAAACCTTACTAAAGATGATCATGACAAAGTTGGTCCAAATTTTATTCTAGTATAGGAACTATTTTGTTGTGGAATAAATCACACTCATAATCGCACGAATCACACACAAGAAAGAAACGAACAAGAAATAACTATCCTAGATGGTCGATCGAGCAGAAAAGGGTAGTTCACCTTCAATACAAGAGCATAACAGAGAGAGATAAGCTGTGAATTGATCCTTGATGGTAGGCCACAATCCAAACCTCTTTGGTGCTGAAGCCAAGAGGCTAAAGACTAGCGACAATAGGAATGAAGGTTTGTTAGTGAATAGGGGCTTTTTCTTAGCGATCAGAGCATGTACTATGTTCCTAGTGCCGTTGGAGTCTTTTAAAGGAGTTGTAGCATACTTTGTCACCATGGATGAACCTTGTAGGAGGAAGCAAAAGAGAGAAGACAATAAACAGAGAGAGAGAGAGAGAGAGGAAATTACGGTAGTGGTGCAACCTCGGGGAGTAAAGTTTTAAAGGTTTGGGGGCTATCATATGTGACTAACTTTTTTCCTCTCTCTTTGGGTTTCTATCTCTCTACAACGAATAATTATTCAATGCTCTTAGAGAACGACATCAAGGCAATTAGAGAACGACATCAAAGCACCACCTAAACTTCCTCAAAGAGTTGGAGCACCACCTCCATTCAATGCTCTATAAGGGATTTTTATGACAGTTCACTCTCTCTGCAATGGGTTTTAAAGAACGACATCAAGGCAATTATTTATCTCTCATTAGGATTGTTTCTCTCCCCTTGTGATTCTTTCTCTCTTCATGGAGTTTTGATCAAAGAATGCCAACCGAATAGATTGCCAGCTATATTTAGAGGATGGCTCAGGAGTTTTTTGGCACCAAATAGGAGATTTTCATCCAAATACCCTTCTTAATTCAATGAAAAAAGGCTATTTTTGGGGCACTATTTGAACCATAATTGACAAAATTGCCACGTGGCAACTTAGAGAAGAATGTTTTCTATAGTGAGACCCCGACCTATTTTATTTTTGAAATAACTAAGTGTTGATGGGAGTAAGAGTTAAAACATGACATTGGTGTTGTTGTGAGTGAGTGTTTTGAGCTTGGTTACGTGTGAAAGATATGTTCGGGGAAGAATATGAGGTTCTACGTGATGTCCGGACAAAAATATGTGTAAAGCATGTGAAGAAAAGTAACATTCCTTCACTAAATTAGTCATAAATCCTTGTACATAATGAATTTTGGTATGCAATTTGAACCATTGGAAAGTAGATTTCTGGGGCTTCAGTTTGAGCACAAGAATGACTCTATTCGGAGTTCGGACGAAGGACATATGATCGGTTGAAGTTGGGATAGCAGTGCAGAGAAATAGGGAACTGCTCGAGCAGTAAAATGACCGCTCGAGCGGTCTGTTTGGACAGACTGTTATAAAGGCAGCAGAATGGTTAGATATTTGTGCAAAGCTTATCTTTCAAGCTTCCTTTTCTCTCTCCTAAAGCCCTAGACCTCAAGCTCTGCCTTCTCTCTAGGCTTTGGGTGTGTTCGGGCTCGGATCTTGGTGATTAGAGGGCAGATCCTTGATGTACTTGCCGTTGGCTTCACTTTCATCCGAATGGAATAGCGTTTTGGAGGCTTTGGTCTTTCACCGATTGGTAAAGCTTCGGGTTTGTGACCTTATGAGGTAGGATTCTAGACTGTACAGATGTTTAAGGGTGATATATGTAATTATATGTTGTTTCACCATTTCAAATGCATGAAAAAGGTGTTTACGTTCGAGCAATCGAGTTTTTGGTTTAAAACCATTTTTCGTCATTTTGGTTGAATGATTTCGGGTTCAAATGGTTGTTTTGGGTTTGTGTATGCCCGTGGGTATCAAAACAGGAGTTTGGAGGTTTTAATTTCATGTTTATACATGTTTTCGTGTTGAAAAACCTGTTTCTTTTATGAGAAATCGAGACTGGTGTGGGACCGATCGAGCAGTCCTTTAACCGATCGATCGGTCTGGGCAATTTTGAGAATTTTCATGTTTTTGGATCTGGCTTTCCTCGTGTGATGTTTATCTGATGGAATTATGAGGTCCTATGGTTTCAAAACAGGTATCCGTGGTTTTCAAAATAATGGTTTGAAAATGGGGTTCTGAAAAAACTTTGAAAAACGTATTTTTTGAGGTTTGGAGCCAACCTTTGGGGTTGAGTTTCAGCTTTGAAATATGTTTTTGATTGATCTCTATGTTGATGGATGGATCTATATACATGGTTAATGTATTTTGTGAAAATATTTTCGTAGTTGAGCTACAAGTTGTTTTTGGGAAATGATTCTCTAGATGTACCGGGATAGTGGGTATTTGGCATGAGTTGCCCTAGGTGGAAGTCTAGAAACGTGCGCAGAGTAGATACCTTTGTCCTTCGGGGTAGTTCCCGTAAAAAAGGTGGTATGTGATTTTATCCTTAGGTTTTAGTCTGTAAAGTCAGCTTTTACGTTATGGTGCTCCGTATAGAACTTGCCATTATCCGACCGGTCCTATGATGTATAAAGATTGGGTAAGGGGCAAGAGTCTATAGTTGTTACCTCTGTCCCTTGGTGACGGAGTCGGTACATAGGAATCATTTTGCTGTATTATTTTCCTCGATGCGTGATCCGAGTGGAAAATATCATTTTATCTCTTTCGCCTCGGCTGTGTGGCTCGAGTAGAGCATACTATTTTACCAGTTTATTTTCCTCGGCTGTGTGTGTTCTGAGTAGAAAACTATTTTATCTTTCCTCGGATGTGAGTTCCGAGTGGGAAAATTATTTTCATGTTCCTCAGTTAGGTGATCTGAGTGGAAAATATATTTTGTTCTCGGTTGTGTGATCCGAGTGGGAAAATAACATTTTGGTTACTGCTTTTCTTTAACTGTGAAAATGTTATATGCATTGTTGATATGCATGATTTTATGAAAATGTGGGGTTTTATGGATTAAAACCTTTTGAGGCTCATGTTAGCCTGATGAAAAATTTATGGTTTTGGGTTAGGAAAACTTTTTTGGCTCATGTGGTTGAGCCTGTATGCTTATGATTGCATAGTCTGCTTTACAGCTTTATAGTCTATTTCTATTGGGCTTCAACTCACAGTGTGAAATTTTGCTATAAAATCTTTTACAGGTAAGCGTGGTCCTGTAGGTTGACCTGATGGTGCCCGAAGGAGGCTGATGAGAAGACCCTGTTATCTTGTTTTGTTAGGTAGTTTATACCTTGTTGTATATGTTTCATGTTTGAATATAACATGTTATAAACCATATGCTTTCCTTATGGCCGTGGGCCAATGTATGCATGTTTTAATGCTTTCGAGAGAACCTTGGGCTGGTTATTATTTTTTCGTAGTTTTTTACTACATTTTTCGTGGTTGGATTCAACGGTTACAAATGGGATTTTCAAATGATTTCTGCTTCATTTAAACTCTTATGCTTTGAGGAAGATTTTGGAACGGCCTGAACTTCTAAAAAAAATAAATAAAAGATTTTCTTTATCTAAAACGTATATTTCGTTTTAAAGGCTTAGCTTGTGGGACCGTAACCCTAGTCTCTTGGCTATTCTTTCAAATTAAATAAAGCCTCAGTAGTGCATTTTATACAGGTTTTAGCCTTGTTTGGCTTTCAGGTTTTAATCCCTTTTGTGTTGAGACGATTTTGGTGGTTGTTGTGGCTTTTCGCGTGACCCGGAGTTTGGGGCGTGACAGCTACCGTGTTCCCTTAATAAGAGGGATAATGGGTGATTTTTTGGGATTCGATCCCATTTAACTTGATGGCTCAACCGAATCCCTATAAGAATAGGGTAGTAGTTTTATAAAAGTGCACATGCGACAGTGTGAGATAATGTTTTGTGGGCCATGTGATGGACCCTGGTGCTCGGATAAGTTGTAAAAAATAGTGAAAGGGTGGTTACTGGATTAAGTGGAGTTAGAGGACACATGACTTGTAATGAAGGCTTTAGAAAATGTTTGTTGAACAAAATGTACAGTTATCAACCTTAAAGGGTTGGTCTGGTGGTCGAGACTTGGGATTTAGGAGTTTGCTCTCTCTTAAGTCTCAAGCTCGAAACCTCTTAGGTGCTATCAATTTTTTGAGATCAGTCCATAAGAGATTTTGTCTCGGCTTTAATTGGGATCCTCACAAGTGGGCAGTAGAATTGATCCCACATGAATTAATCGAGGTACGCGTAAACTGACCTAAACACCTTAAGTTATCAAAAAAAAAATGTACAGTTGCCACAAAGGGATATAGGCTACATGATATCAAAGGAGAGGGTCAAATGTTAAAAGGTGGCTAGTGGCTGTTAGTGGAAATAAATCTGGGAGACGGCCAACGACTAGTTCCTCAGAACTACATGGGGGCCGGGACACATCAACATATCAATACATTTAGTTCCGACTTTGTTTATTTTACGTACCTTTCGTATTGTATCTGCAATTTTTCTTTCAAGTTCAACATTTTAGTTTCTTATAGTCCAAACACTTTTGAGTGTGTTTCATTTCTAGTTTAATTCAATTTTCTGTTTATTTCCATTTCAATTCCTCATTTTCTTTTCAAAGAACCTAAGGGATTTTACAAGTCCTTTTTGTTGAGATAAGTTTCAAGTCACATAGCTTTGTTGCTTCAAGCTGTGCATGATCAATTTGATTAAGGTAAAGTTTGGCACATTATTCACAAGATTTGGACACATACCTCGTTTGACAACTTGGCTTTAAGCAATATTTTTTGCTTAAAGTCATTTTAAGTCAAATAAGTAAAAAGTTCGTTTAGTGAACCGTAAGGGTGACTTTAAGTCAAAAGGATATAAGTCAAAAAATTTGGCATAAAGTGGCTTTAAACAAAAAGACATTTATGTCGGAAAAAATTGTTATAATTTTTAAAAATTTATTTTTACATAATTTTATATTTAATATCGATTTTGTTCGATAAATTTTGATGAGTATATTTTAAAAATATAATTTTTATAAAAAATGGATGTGTGATTGTCAAATTTTTGAGTTTATTAGAATTTAGATATTTATTGATTTAAAAAAAATTAATTTCAAAACTAATAAATTTTAAAATTTTAAAATCGAGAAATCTTTAATTTCAATGTATTGAGTAATTTTGCTACTTACGTCTTTAAATTTTGAAATATCTCAATTTTTGTAATTTGTAAGTTTTAAAATCAAGAAGATTATCAATTACGTGCTTTTAGTTGATGTTATTGCTAGGCTTTATGATTTGTTCTAAATTACTAAAATCCAAGGTTTCAATATGTTGAGTAATTTTATGAAATTTAGTTTCAAGATTGTGACTTTTCTCAATTTTAAGTAAGTTTTGAATTCTAAAGCTTTCAAACTAATATTATTATTTATCAAATTTTGTGGTTTTTCCAGTTCACTCAAACTGGAAAAGTTTCTCAATTTCAAGATTTCTTAATTACAAAACTAAAGAGTTTATTTAGTTTTGTAAAACGGTGAATATGGATAAATTTGACAAATTTCAAAAAATAAATTTTAAAAATATTAATTTTATAAAAAAAAATAGATGTGCAAAACAAAAGTCATAGAATGCAAATTTGAAATGCATACAGTAACAAAACAACTTTCAATCCACAACATCGTACTGCTTCTACTTTCTTCGTGAATGATGCATTCACTTGTCCTGTAATGTCACTAATTTTCTCATGTTAAAAAATAGAGTTGGATTTCTTTGCTATAACAGCAGCAGGCTGTTTGGCTTAAAAACTAGTTAACTCATAACTCTTAGTTCTCAGAGTTAAACTCTGAGAACAAAGAGTTTTTTTCCTTTGCCTTTAAGCCACTAGCTCGGTAGTGTTACGACAAAAAAGCTAATCTCAAAAAATAGATGGATAATTAGTCATAATTCCAAAATTTAATCCTTGTAGTGCATTTAATCCACTTAATTTCTCTTTAGCTTCTTAGGCCCATTATTTTAAAAGTTTTAAGGTCTAATGTCTTCTAATTTTATACTTGACAATTTTATAGACAAAATTACCCTTGGACAAAATCACCTTCAATATCTCTGTCCCAAGATCTGATAGAATCGACTGCCTGATAGCTTCATTATCGTCGTCGTTGCCTCTGTATTGCCATTTCTTCTTCAGCATTGGCGTCGGTAGTTTTCCTCTAAAGATACTTAGAGAGAGAGAGAGAGAGTAGACATATATATTTCTAGCAATAAGAGCCACTGAGACCGAAACCGCTGGAGTTGCTGAAATAGAAACCCCCGAACTTGGAAGAGGTGACGGAGAAGCCGCCAAATACAGTTGCGGTGGACTAGCAATGGATGGAGGAGAGAGAAAAATTGAGTGCGGCACTATCACCTCCACAATTAATCGCGGGCCGTTCTTGCAATGATCAAAATCGCCGTTTATGAAGTAGATCGGTCCAGGCTTCTCGAGAATAACAACACAAGAATAAAATTGATCTTATACAGGAAACCTATTCACAAATTTTGCGAACACAACAAAAATTACTTACACTGGAAACCTACACAAATTTCTTGAACAAAACAAAACAAAAAGTTTTATGAACATTAACTTTACTAAAGAATCAATATTGTGTGTGTGTTCGCATAGAGAGAAGATGGCAGACAAAGGTCTCAGCTTGGAAGTGTTGGGATTTTTAGGCTCAAATCCCCAAAAATAAGATCAACTGATTTGGGTAGCTAAACGAAAACTGTTGTGCCCCGATCCCGACATGATAAAATCCGTACATAACTTTGAAACACACCCAAGATGAAAATCGTTTTCTTTGAAAATTATGCTTTTGAACAACCCATTTATACGCCAAAAACCCATCTAAGAAACTTGACTTAAAACAATTTCCAACAAATAGTCAGCGGAGACCGCTCGAGCGGACAGCTTATCGCTCGAGCGGTGACACACCCGAGAGTCATAGCCCAAGAACTTGTGAAAATATCTATGTTTTGGAAACAGGGTTCACATGACTGGTCTTGTTAAACTTGATTTGAGTGAACAAAATCGAGGAATGAAAATACACACCTGAGAACAAAATAACCATTCATTATCAGTTAAACACCGTTGCCAAAAACCATTCTTTAAGGGATCAACACACCCAACCCAATCGAGATAAGAGCGGCCTTACATGCATACATCACATGACTATATGGCCATAAGGCCTTACAAAGGCAATATTCCAATCTTTAATTACAAAGTTCCAAATGTTCGAAGGAAGGAATTACATCTTTACACTTTCATCTCTCAAAATCGGCTAAGGGAATGTAATCCTATTAATTTCCAAAAGAGGAGCCATCATTCACAGATCTTACTCCAAGGCCTTCTTTCTGCTATCATTTGAAATGTTGTTAAACAACATGAGCCTAAGCTCGCAGGAATAAGACTAACATTAAATGTATGCATGACATGCGAAGATGGTTATGCAGGACACATAGAAAAGTTACTCAATTTCGTATTATTTTCTTTGAGGCAAGTTTTCCGTGCATAACTGGGTTATCGCGCAAAAGAGTCATTGTACCCTATCCTCTTTTGTTGCTCATGAAAACACCCGTTTAAGTAGATCCAAAGAATCCAACTTATTTATCATTTAACACTAACCCATCCCCTTTACCATATTTAATTAACTCAAGACATTTCCCTTGTTGTTACGTTTCCAAGTTGAGGTTCCACTAATCCAATCAATTATAACTCACACATACACACAAGCGTTTTCAACCCATTTCATGTTTTACCAAGTCATGGTTCAAATCACAGGCACCGGCGTCAGACGAGCGTATAGACCCACGTAGCGTTATACTCAACCTGGCCACATAGGCCCCATGAAGTAACGAGACGTTCAATACCCCAACACGACTAACGTCCTTTTCCTGTTGCTAGCCGGCAGGCAGAGAACCCAAGCTGTGCAGTTTTTTCAGTCTTTCACCGAGGAGCAACTCGTGGCCAACCTTAAACGATCCATAGATCCAAAAACCGGTCCTGCTAATATATCACAACATAACGCACACATGTGAGTCCAACCCAAGTGGTTCCTCTCACCAAACTCATTTCATTCCATGTGAGACCCAGACCTGCTTTCTTTTTCCGCATTTTTTGACGCGCATTTGATGTTTTCATCGCTGCATATTTTTACGAGTTTAGATGCATGATCGGGGTTAGATATGCATGCGGGATAGGTTCCCAGGGCCGTGGGGTGTTACGGCGTGAATTTTAAAAAAATTCAAAAAAAGAGATATTTTGGAGGCCTATAAATATCTGAAATTAGATATTTTCAAAAAGATATCTTCCAAAACTTTTCCAACAAGTTTCCCGTTTTCTCTCTGCCATCTCTCTAACTTATCGGGGGCCCGGGGCTTGGTTTTTGACGATCCAACAGCGGATCCTTGCTATTGGCACGGCGGGCTACGCGTTCATCCGGACAGAATTTTATTTCGATAAAGTTCAATTTTGCACGTGAATTGAGACGTCGAGTTTTTAATTTACCGAGGTAGAATCCTAGACTTCTATATCTTATAAGGGTGCTACGTGTAATCGTGGGCATTTTTACTGGTTAAAAATGCATGAAAAATTGAGTTATGTTTCGAAAAATTGGGTTTTGACTTAAAAAGGGGGTTTTGTGTTGTTTCGGTTGGATGGAACTGGGTTTTGAGATTTTTCGTTCGGTGGTCTTTGGTGGTTTGAGCTCGTGCGTGTTCGTAGGTGTTAAATGTATGCGAATCGGTAGGTTCGTGAGTGTTTTGAAGTATCATAGTTGGTGTTGGAGAGTTTGTGGGCTTAGAACACCAAGAATAGAAAAATCTGGATTTTTCTCGGGTGGTAGTTCGCTCGAGCAGACTGGCTACGCAGAGCCGTTTTGTTTTGATAATATCTCCCTCATTCGGACTCGGAATTGGGTCGTTCTTGTACTCAAATTGAAGCCCCGAAAGTCCTCTTTCCAATGACACCTCTTGTACCTTAAATATCTTTTTGTAGAAAAAGTTATGACAAAAAGAGTGAAGGTATGCCAAGATTTTCAAACTGTTTTCATCCGTTTTTGGCCGAATGTTTAGGAAAAGGTTGTTGTTCATCCTTGTTGGCCCTTTTGATCAAATTCCATGTTCGTTGGGGTGTTGTGGTGCCTTCGTGGGCATCGTGGGCTTGTGTTGAGCGCGTGTGGGCGTCATGGGCTTATGTTGGGCATTGGTGATTTGGTGGTCGAGTTTTGGTTTTCGATTGGTGTTCTTTGGTATTCAATTGATTAATTTATGGGAATTAGTTGATTCAAATACCTTTGGATTCCTTTTGGGGTTTGGTTGGTCGTGTTATGGTTTCGGGGGTTGTGACGTGGTCTCGGGTGTTTGTTAGGTGCCGTCCTCGGGGGTGACGTGCATGGTTAGATGCGGGTTTTGATGCGCGGTTGATTTTGAGGTGGTTAGTGCATCGTTACGTGTTGGGGTTTGGCTTTGTTTCTTCGTTCGGTGTTTCACCGGTGGTTGAGCACTCGAGCGGTGGAGTGGCAGAGATGTAGGTCGATAGGGGACCACTCGAGCGGTGGTTGTGCGCTCGAGTGGGGTTGTGGCAGTGTGCTATGTCGGTTGGGGATCGCTTGAGCGATGTTGGCCTTCGGGTTAAGTTTTGGTTCTATGGGTTATTAGATGTCCCTATGAGTGGATGTCGATTTATTTTGACGGGTGGCATCGTGATGTGGTTATATATGGCTATGTGCATTTATAACTATTTATTTATGTACGGAATATGTAAATGGATTACATGGATATGATAAGGTTATGTGTAACGTGGTTTATGCTTTAAAACTTAGAGTTTTATAGGCATGTGATGTGGTTTGTGGAACGTCGTGTTGATACGTGATTTTATGCTTTAAATCCTGGTTTAGGTTTGTATGTGTATGGAATATGATCGATGAGCTTGTGGTTTGCACGGGTTACGTGCATTGCGTTAGATAGGGGCTGCAGTAGTCCTTCGGTGAAAGTCCGAGAAGATGCGTTTGGGGCTGCGATAGTCCTTCGGTACTAGTCAGTAAAGGTGTATTAGGGGGTTGCGGTCTTACGGTGAAAGTTCGTGAAGTTATGTGTTGCATTAGATGGGGGTAGTGGTCCTTCGGTGAAAGTCTGAGAAGATTCATGGATTGCATGCATTGCATTTTGGGACGAATAGACTAATTTTCTTAAAATTGTATTATCGGCCTACGGGAGTTGAAATACTGTATTATTGGCCTACGGGAGTCGTAATACTAGAATCGTTTTCAAGGCTCTGATGAGTCAAAAAAAAAGTTTTTATCCTCGCTTTCCTATTGCATGTGAAAATGGTTTTATGGCTTTGGTGAGTCGTGATCTAAAACTGTTTTCAAACTGTTTTAATGGCTTGAAAGAAAGTCAAAAATTGCACTTCGATTTCTTAGCATGTTTTGTTTATACTGCATGCTTGTCTAGTTTCTGTTAATCTTTGGCTCACGGTGTGGGATTTTAATTTTCTTCAGGTACCGATCACGCATGTTGATCAGGAGGTGTTGGAGAAGTGGAAGAGCTGTAGTCTTCCTTTTTGTTTTTCTGTATCATGTATGCTTAATACATGTTGATCGGCGTTGGAGCCTTGTAATGTATGCCATTTGGTGTTTATATACAATGCACGTATGTTTACATTGGGAGTGTATTCTCGAGCTGGGTATTATGTTGTTTGTTTGTGGGTGTTTCACGTGACCTGGAGTTTGGGGCGTGACAGATTGGTATCAGAGCTCTGGGTTCAAATACCTAAGAGCCGTGGGAAGAGGGTGTCTCCCGTGTGAGGTTGATTACGTGTGCTTGATTGCATGTGTTTAGACGCTTTGATAACATGAACGTGTTAGCATGTTAGGTATGAGAATGATGCGTATATCTGAGCTTGGGGTTGAACTGTGGGATTGATTAGTCCTGCCTTTGGGCATTTGGATTAACAAACTTGGGTGCCAAGTTAGAAACGCGTTTAGATGACGTGATTTCTAGCAGGAAATTTGAGTAGGTTATCTAGATTGACATGTCATTCTTGTTGGTTCTCCTCGGTATGTGGGGTTTGTCTAACATGAACCTATGTGCTTATGTGTTAGCATGCTTTACGGTTTAATGTTCTGTGCCGCATTTCATGTTCTATCTTTTTTATATATAGACGCGATGTCGGCGAGGAGAGGATGAGGTCGTGGTCGAGGCCGTGGCCGTGCTGGCCAAGGGGATATTCCTATCCCTGATGCTGGGGATGCAAATGCTCCCCTAGGACCGATTGACGCAATAGAGTTGTTACATGTGTTGGTTGGTTCTATCCAGTAGCTGGTTGCTAGGGGTGAACCTGTTAAGGAGAGAGAGGCGGTGTCTGAGGCGAGGGAGGCGAGGGTCACAGTGGCAATGTGGGAGTTTAGGCGCATGGATCCGCCTACCTTTGTAGGAGATCCTGATCCTCTTATGGCGACAGAGTGGTTAGATTTGACGACTCGAATCTTGGACACATTGTAGATTGTGGAGGATGAGTTGCAGGCTTCTTTTGCCACCTTTCAGCTGAGGGGTGATGCTCACCAGTGGTGGAGGTATGCCAGGAACACAATGGGGGTTACATGGGCAGCTTTTACATGAGTCTTTCTGGAGAGATACTTCCCAGCTTCGAGGAGGGACTTGTGCAGGGAGGAGTTCTATTCTCTTACCCAGGGGGCCATGGACGTCATGCAGTACGAGGCCAGGTTTACGAGTTAGTCTCAGTTTGCACCGGAGGTGGAGTGCACAGATGAGTTGCTTTTGATGAGGTTTGAGCGGGGCTTAAGGCCAGCTATCAAGGAGCGAGTGGCTGTGATGGGATTTCGCGTGTTTAGAGAGCTGGTGGAGGCATCAGCAAGGGTTGAGAATGCTTTGGCTGAGACTCGAGCTTCAAGGGAGGCCAGGACATCACAAGGTGGGGCACAGGTGCAGACAGCTGGATGCTCCAGCAAGAGACAGAAGTCCTCTGGTCCTAGCTTTTATCCATCTGGACCACAGTAGTTTTCAGCACCATCACCATCTGTGGCTTCGTTTGGGAGGTCGGACCAAAGGGAGTTGACCTATTTTCAATGCAGGCAGTCGGGACATCGTGCGACGGATTGCTTACAGTTGAGACCATCCCACAGTTTGGCTCCAGTGTAGCCGTAGGGGAGGGAACCGCCAGTTTGCTATGAGTGTGGACAATCTGGACATATTCGCAGGAATTGTCCATAGAGAGGCAGTACACCGAGCAGGGGGGACACACTAGTGGGTTCATATGTGCCGGGTTCATCTGAGTACCGACAACAGCCTCCTGCAGTTCAGACTTCCCGAGTGACTGATAGGGGAACATCAGTTCAATCGATGCGGCAGCTAACAGCGCCTAGTACTAGTGGACATGACATGATGGGATTGCCCTGAGCGTATTCTCTTATAGCTTCGAGGACATCGGCCATGCTTGATGATGCAGATGTGCCTTTAGCGAGCAGAGGTACGTTATGAGTATGTAGGTTTTGGGTTAAATTCTTCGTTGTACCTGTTTAGGGTTAGTTATAGATCCCATGGATGGTGTGCTGTGTTGAGGCAGTGGTTAGTGGGGTTGTGAAGTTGGGATGGGTTGTAGATCCCGTGTCTTTGAGATAGTTAGCCATTATTTAGGATGCTTGACCTTGTTTGACTAATATCCTAGGAATGGTTTGGTTGACCATCTCGTGTGCTTGTGTCAATTGCGATCGACGACTTATTGTTTTGACCTTGTGTTGAATTTTGGGGGCGAAATTCCTTTAAGGGGGGTAGAGTTGTGAGACCCTGACCCGTTTTCTTTTTCGACGTTTTTCGACGTGCGTTTGGTGTTTTCATCGCTACATGTTTTTACGAGTTTAGATGCATGATCAGGGTTAGATATGAATGCGGGGCAGGTTCCCAGGGCCGTGGGGTGTTATGGCACAAATTTCAAAAAAATTCAAAAAAAAAATATTTAGAGGCCTATAAATATCTGGAGTTAGATATTTTCAAAAAGATATTTTTTAAAACTTCTCCAACAACCTTCTTGTTTTCTCTTTGCCTTATCTCTAACTTCTCGGGGGCCCGGGGCTCGATTTTCGACGATCCAACAGCGGATCCTTGCTATTGGCACGGTGGGCTACGCATTCATCCGAACAGAATTTCATTTCGACGAAGTTTAATTTTACACGTGGATCGAGACGTCGAGTTTTTAACTCACCGAGGTAGGATCCTAGACTCTCATGTCTTAT
>JAULJZ010136726.1:0-10735 GCA_032270985.1 Heliamphora pulchella | reverse complement strand
AAATCGTACTTGTCTCATCTGCATTGAAGTTGTCTTTGCCACACCGTGCAGTCTTGGTGTGGTTAGAGATGCCAGAGCCTGAGAGCATGAAATAAGTGGGCAAGGCTATAAATGGGTTTATTCCCATATCTTGTTTGTGGTCTTGAAGAAGTTCAAGTTGGGTCTCTTTGAGTTCAGATTTCAAACTCTGGGAAGTAATGTGTCTGAATAAACCATCAACCATGGAAGTGCAGGTTTCATGTTTGTGATATTGAAGTTGTTGAAGTTGGTTTTTTTGAGTTTGGGTTTCAAATTCGGTGAAATAATGGAACTGAATATACCGTGTAAGCGTGGGTTTCATGTTTGTGATCTTGGAAGTTGTTGAAGTTGATGTTGTACAAGTTGGTATTTTTCGAGTCTGGTTTTCAAAATTTGTGAAGTGATGTAATCAGAACAAAACCATGGAAGTGCAGGTTTGATGTTTCTATATATATCTTGAAGTTGTGGGAAGTTGATGTTGTTTAAGTTTATATTTTGACTACAGATATTGAAACTTGGTGAGGTAATGTATGGTTAAGCGCTTGACTTAAATCTGTTGGCACCATATATGTGCAAATTTATATATGTTTGATTAGTTTAATTTCATTGACCCAAACATATTGTATGTGATAGAAAGTTATTTCTTTTCAAATTCTTTTTGCATTTGTAAAAAAAAGTTTCTAATTATGCTTTGGTACATATTCAAATCTAGAAAACAAAAATGTTTTCTAATGATTTTTTGGTACAAATAATCCCTTAATGTTATTCTTGAAGTAGGCTTCTTTTGCTAACGTGGCTTAAAATTAATTTTTTTAAAGTCAAATAAATAAATAAAAATTCGTTTAGTTAAAAAGTAATTTTAAATCACTATGCTGATAATTCTTTTTTGAAATTTTAAGCAAAAATGTTAAAAGCTTGATTTTAAATTGAAGACAAACAAAACCTTAATCTACAAGTCAGCTAAGAGCATCTCCAATTGGTATCTATTTCTTTAAAATGTATACAAAATCCTCTTAAATATATCTCCTTTTTGCATCTTTAAATTATAACAATTTATTTTGTATCTCCAAATTTGGAAATTTTATTGGAAAAAACATTTCTTCTTGTTTAGGATAATTGCATATTTGCTTATTTATTTTGTTTATTTTAGTTTTTAGTGAATTTCTTTTAACTTTTTAATCAAATTATTATATTTGTTTTTACTTCTTTCATTAAGGCGAGCTGAATAATTAAATTCTTTTAACTAAAATATGAAAAAAGCCCATAAAAGACAAAAAAAAAAAACAAAATAAGTCAATAAGCTAAATTATATATTGCTAATTTTTGTTTTTATTGAGTTTTCATTTTGTGATTAAAATCTTTTATTTTTCGACTCTTCTCATCAAGACGAAAAAAATAAAAAATTTTAATTAAAAATTAAAAAAATCAAACAGTCAAAATAAGCTAATTGTAATAATTTAGTCCATTCCTTTTATTGGCCTAAAATTGATAATATTGATAAGGAATCCACGATACTTATAAAATGAGACTAATTTAAAATATGTTCAATAAAAATTTAGAAGTTAAAGCTAAACTTTAGAGTAAAGTTGGTAAATTTTGGAGGAAAAGTTTATTTTAGAGAAATAGAGGACTATGCTTTGCAATTGGTTTAGCTTTTTATAATATAATTTTTTTATTTTGGTGACTTTTTTTTGAATATTAGCCTAAATGAGAGTATTTTTTTGACTTCTTTCATCATAAAGATTCAAAAAAGAAATAACCAAAAAATTTAAAAAGGTCAAATAAAATGAAAAATATAAACTCAACAAATTTTTTTAGCTTTTCGTGACTTTTTTTTCTTTTTTAGTGACTTTTTTTTTTTCCAGTTTTAACCCAAATGGGCACACTTCTTTTATTCCACTAGTTGCAAGGACCAGATAAGTAAAAAATTTAAACTAAAGAATTTAAAAACAATTACAAAAAACGAAAAAAGTTCAAGAAAAAGTCATTATGTCTTTCAAACCAAATATAAGTTGATATGTACAATAAAAATTTCTTAACCTTAAAATCACGTGACTCTTAAAGAAAACCTTAAAATCACTTTAACAAATATAAAACTTATTAAAACTCTTTTTTTTAAATAGATAAATTTTTCGGTTAAAAAAAAAAGAAGTTTCTCCCTTTTTCTTTATTTATCTTAATTTTAAAACTAATTTTTTATTTTCAAAACTAAATTTGTTTTAATTTTAAAATTTTCAATTTAAAACTAATTTTTCAATTTCAACATTGAGAAATTTCTCAATTTTTAATTTCTTAATTTTCAGACCGAGGCCCAATTTGACATGTCTTAAAAGTCTGTCTTTTAAGAGGTTTAATTTTTTTTTTTAAATGTTAGATTATTTGAAGTATTTTTTTGTATTAATTTTATTATTTTTATTAAAATATTTAAAATGTTCTTAATTTTTGTTTTTAAGTTATAGTGTTTAAAATATTAACACGATTTTTTTTTATAAAAAGAATAAATTTTTTAATTGAAAGTATTATAGTTATTTTACGCTAAAAAATGTAAAAAAAAAATTCTTGCAAAAAAAAAAGAAATAAATGTTAGAAGTTTTTTAGATTTACCAAACGAAATAAATTAAAAGTTGATTTTTTTCAAAAAAAAGTAGCTTTTAAGTGAAGTTAATCATGGACTAAATTTTTCTCTGGCTAAAATTATTTTCATCTATAAAAAAAAGAATAATTGTTTTTATTCACTTGAAGAATAAATAAAGCTAAACAATCAATGCTGACTGATTTATTAGAATAAAAGCCATATTAAATAATTAAAAAATAGTAAAACTTAAATTTGAGAAAAGAAAACATAAAAATAATTTTTGTATAATTTTAATCATGAGACTCTCACACACACACACACACACACACACACAACCCAAAACAATATAGGTTGGAGATGTTCAGTACCAACTAGCTCATATGCAAATCCAGGACAAGCCTTCCACAAAGACCATCCTTATCCCTTATCTTTTCTACTTCCAACTGCTCTCTCTCTCTCTCTCTCTCTCTCTATCTCTCTCATGAGTGTTTCCATGGCTGCCACTGCTATTGCTGCTTCATCTTCTTCCTCACTTCCTCACAAACTCCCCTATCTTCCCTCTGACCACTACTCTCCCACTTCAATCCCTACCTCCCACTGGCTCTCCAACTCAAAACCCACAAAAGACCTCAAACTCAAACCCCACCACCCTCAGACCCCTCCTTTCTCTATCCTCTTTCGCCCCCTTCTCTTTCGAACCTCGGCCGCTTTCGACAAAGTAGGCGTCGTCGCCGGAGACGATCGGAGCACGGAACTACCGGAATCGGAACCTGAGACAGAACAAGAAGAAGAAGAAGACGATGGGCAATCAGAGACAGAATCAGCTGAATCCGGTAGACTGTATGTGGGGAATTTACCGTATTCTATGACTTCTTCCGAATTGAGTGAAATATTTGGTGAGTCCGGTCGCGTAATTTCTGTGGAGGTTTGTTTCTGATCTCCTGTCGGTTCGTGCTTTAACTTGGATTTTTGTGATTTTTATTGTGAAAGTAGAGCTGTGGCGATTTTCGATTTTCGATTTTTAGGGTTTTGAACTCAATTGAGTTTTGCTATCCAGATTGTGTATGATCGAGTCACGGATAGGAGTCGGGGATTTGCGTTTGTGACGATGGGTAGTGTTGAAGAAGCAAAAGAGGCAATTCGGATGTTTGATGGATCTGTAAGTGCTCATTTTACTCACATTACCTTTGTTGATTCACGCATATTTATGTATGAAATTGAGAAAGGCAAATCAACAAGTGAGAGTTTGAAATGAGAACCAATGATGCGGGATTTAGGAGCTTTTTCGAGAATATTTCAAGAGCTAAAAATCCTGCAATCGGTAAGTTGTTATACCAGTACAATTTTTTGAAAAAGGAACATTGAAATGCAAATTGGATTGTTGATAATCAGCTCAAATGACAACTGGGAAAAGGGTAAATTTGACAGGATGCCACTTTACCAAATTGAAGTTATGCTAAATAAGAAAATTCTGAAAGACTTGTAGATTTTAACTAGTGATAGTGAGTAAAATGACGTTGATTGTACCCTAAGGCCCTCTTCATTCCAGAGCTTGGGTTGAATAGGACAAGAAGAATAAGTAATACCATTCATCCCACACATATGTTTGCTATGCGATCATTTGCATCATGTTTATTTAAAGTGAAGTAAAGAATAGATTAAGAGTTAAAGAGTTGCTTTTAGCTTGAATAAGGAGAGAATATAATCTAGAGCTTGTTTGTTATTTCGGATTAGATTGGGTCGGATAAGGGAGATAAGTAATACTGGGGTCTCACAAGCTTTTTCTTGTATTAGGAAATTATGGATAAAATTATGTATACAGTGAGAAATTTAGTTAGAGTGGGATAAAGAATGGAATAAGAGTTGTAGAGTAATTATTAGTCGTTGGATTAGGAAGGAAAATAATCCAAATGGTACTAATAATGCTACGGTCTCCTGGTATTAGTTATTCCGAGAATAGTTCGGCATATACCATACTATTAGTCCGAGTCCGGCGATACAAACACGGGATTATTAATCCCAATGAGAAAAAAATTGGTAGGTCCCCAGATCCTCTAATCCAATCCAATCCAATCCAATTCCTCCTTTCTTAGTCCCCACAACAAACAAGATTTAAGGGTTTGGCATGATTAACACCAAGACTATGATGTTAGAAATCCCCCATCTCGGTGCCACTAGTGCAATCTGGCAATCTGAACACGGGATAAGTTATCCGGGAGAGAGAAAATCTGACGTGTGCACCTCACATGTTTTTAATCCCCTCTATCTCCCGCCCAGCCTCCCAAAACAAACAAAGCGTAAGTGTTCCATACTGCCAACCAAATTTGGCTAATGTAATGCTCTAATAAATGCAATAAGTTGTATTCATTATTATTAAAAAAAAAAAGTTGTATTCACTAAGAATGGGTTGGCTCATGCAATTGATTTTGTGTTGAAAAAATGGCTGCAAAGTTGTGGGCTTTGCATATTACCTAAAAGTAGTTGTATTCAGCTGGTTGGGAATTATGTGGACTTCCTTTGAGCAGGATCTTAATACTCAGTTGGTTTTTTATCATTGAATGGTTCTAGAACAGGACTAAAAGACCATCCAAGCTGAAAGCATTAAGTTAATGATTATGCATTTTACATTCACTGCACGGTTCAAGCAGTACAAGGATTTTCATGCTATGTCAATGCATTGCAATTGTGCTGCATTCTGAATATATCATATATTCGTTCAAACCATAATGATTATGGTTGCAATATCATGCTCCGGTTTCTTGCATACCACCACCAAAAAGGGTGACTGCTCTGTCCTCTAGTGTTGGTTCAAATGTTTCTCTACTCAGCGAGATTCCTAACTTTGACATTCTTGCTAACTTCGGCAAAATTATGCAATTTCTTTGAGACTGGCAACATTAGGCACCGTTGTTAGGGCAATATTTAATCATGAAATTGGACTTGAAGCTTTTTACTCTGATGAGTGTACCCATTTGAAGTTCATGTTAGAGGGTGTTTTGTGTAGCTAAAAAGATATAATTATGATTTTAAGAAGAAGTTACAAATGGTCGTTAAAGTTATAAACTTATAACTTTAAATAGGATAATTTGTAATTATTGATTTTGAATCAGAATTTACAAGCAAAAAGTTATAAGCACATTTAGGCCAAGGTTGTCCGTTTGGCAAAAAAGCAAAAAAAACTAAAAAGTTAAAAAGTCAAATCAAAACACAAACTCATATAATATTCTATTTAAACGCCCACCACTTTTAAAATACAATAATACATTTTATTCATAACTTATTTACTGCCACTACCAATTACATATAAATGTTAATATCAAATATATAGAAAGGTAAAATTATTCACTTTGAACAAAAAACAAAAAAGATAGCTTTTTACCCAAACAACTAATTTCGAAAAAACTAGCCTAAAAGATAAGTTACCAAATAATTTACTTTGAACCCAATTTATCTTTTTAACTAAAAATGTAAAAAAAAAAAAAAGCTTTTAAGCTAGTTGCCAATCGGGCCTTTAATATGATTCCTAGTATTTCTGGTGGGATAACTGAGTTAATGTTCTTTCTGTTTATTCCTGGCAATGGTCACAGCAAGTTGGAGGCCGAACTGTGAAGGTAAACTTCCCGGAAGTGCCAAGGGGAGGTGAAAGGGAAGTAATGGGGCCGAAAATACGAAGCAGCTACCAAGCCTTTATTGACAGCCCTCACAAAATCTACGCAGGAAACCTCAGCTGGGCTCTCACTTCCCAGGGTCTTAGAGAAGCTTTTGCTGACCAGCCAGGTCTATTAAGTGCCAAGGTCATCTATGACAGGGATTCAAGAAGATCTCGAGGTTTTGGATTCGTCACGTTTTCATCTGCCGCGGAGGTGGAATCTGCCCTAAATGCTATGAATGAAGTGGTAAGGCTGACTGGAAAAGTGTAACTAATCATATTTGTACCTTTTCTAGTGAGAGTTTTGCTGATAATCTATCCATTTTCTATGTAAATATGCTATTAGGAGGTGGAAGGGCGACCTTTGCGATTGAATATGGCTGAGGAAAGAGCACCGTCTACTCCACCAGCACAAGCGAGGAACTCAGAAAACAGTTTTGGCAGCAGAGAAGTACTTTCTAGCTTCAGTAACTAACGGCGAAAAGAGAGAGAAATTGAATTAGATGTTTCGGATGTTCTTGATGGATGAACATTGAGCCTCCATTACTTACAATTCTCTTATTATCCCTTTTTTCCTTTGTGGGATTGAGCAACAAAAGATGTTTAGCCAGATGACATTATTATTTATTGGAGCTTCTTACTGTAATTTGTAAGTTTCAGATGAAACTATTCTAGGCAGTATGAAGATTGAAGTTTCAAAGATGATATCTAAAGAAAGGCCATCAAAGAGCTGGGTACCGAACTTGAGGTTCTATGTTGATTCCCAAATGTTCAAACTAAAGATGTTGAGGATTCATCACAATTTACTTGACTGAGAGAGAGAGAGAGAGAGAGAGAGAGAGGAGAAGGATGATATGGGATAATAGTTTATTTATTTATCTTAGGTTATTTTTTTTTTAGTAATTTTTCTTCTTTCAACTAATTTATATATTTTATTCAAAAAGTACAAGAATAGGTTAATATGCCAGACAGTCATCTTTTTATTTTGTCTTTAATCTATTTTTTATCTTTTGGATAAAATACATTGATATTCCTGGAAGTTTATAGCTAATACACACACTCTGTAGTTAAAAAAATTACAATCCCACCATGAACCATTGCACACATGGATTAATACTAGCATTTTTATGTTGTAAAGAGAGAAATAAGATAAGATTAACAAAAATAAAATTATTATTTTAGTGTTTTTGATCGTTGACAACTATGGTTGATTAATGAAATTGATGAATTAGTTATGAGATTAAAAACTTAAAGGAAAGAGATCGTATTTCCCTTAACTCCAAGTCGCTCGTTTATTAATTACAAACCTCAAAGAGATCAGTGTATTTTATATCCTAAGCTTTTCCGTTCGTATTTGTCTCAATGCAAACTGAAAAAATAAAAAAGAATTTTAGCCAAGTATTTAAAAAAATAAGTTTTTACGCGTAAGGTTTATTAATAAAAATCTTAACGCTCAATATACAATTGTGTGATTTTTTTTAAAAATACCTTGCAAACAGATAAATTTATCTGTTTACATATCAACACATATAATACAAACGAATAAATTTATCTGTCTGCATATTTATGCCTGACAAATGAATGTATTTATTTGTATATCAATACAGATAATACAAACAGATAAATTTATTTGTGTTCTTTATACATATTTTGAAAATATATAAATAAATTTATCTGTATTCTTTATGTATACTTTCAATAAGATAGATAAATTTATCTGTATTTTTTACACGTGCTTTCAATAAAAGACAGATAAATTTGTTTGTATTCTTTATACATGTTTTAATAAGACACAAATAAATTTATCTATTCTAGAGTATTTTTATTTCAAAAGAATCTTGCGCGTTAAAACTTTTATGAAGATGATTCTTGCTCATTAAAAAATCTTATACTGGATGAAAAATAGTCAACAGCCTATAAATTAGACTGTTCACCAATTTTTCAAAAATAAAATAAGTTGGCCCAAAAAAATAGCTCTAGAAAAGGGAGCAAATCCAATGATTGAAAGAAATTTTTCCATACTAGGCAATGTGATTCACAAACAACAATTGCCAGAAAAGGTTCAGCAAACAATTGCCATGTTTGTTTGTGGATTAATAATAAGAAGAAATATAATCTCACTTAAATCAGTAATCTCATGAGATTAAGTAGTGAGCAGATTATTGATCTCACATTCTTTTAAGTATTATATATCTTATATTTTGTAGAATTAATTATTCAGCAGTTATATAATTTTTTCACCATTTGTTGAATTTAAATAAAAAAATATAATTTTATAAAATATATTATTTAACTTCATATTTAATCTGGTCAATCAATGCCCTTAATAATTTTCCAGAAAGGCAGGAATCAAAGTGAAAAGGTATTACAAACAAGCTGAAGCAACCTAATCTAAGCACTGGTTTCAAGGTTGGACTCTTATGATTGATGGCCCTCTTTGGTATAATTGTTTACTTGGTTATTTTTGTATTTAATAAATTTTTTTATTATTTAATTAAATTATTATATTTTTTGATTCTTTTTATCGATTCAAGCTAAAAAATTAAAAAAAATTGATTAAAATATAAAAAAAAATTCAAAAAATACAAAAATAAACTAAAATAAGCCAATGAGTCAAATTTTATGTTACTCATTTTTGTGAACTTTTTTCTTTTTTTGATCAAAAAAAAATATTTTTTTAATTCATCTCATCAAGATAATTCAAAAAGTATAAAAAAAAAATTAATCAAAAGATTAAAAAAACATTCAAAAAAACAAAAATAAGTAAAATTCTCAACATTTAGGCCAGTCCAAACAGGGCCACGTTTAGCAGAAGCTTGCCTTTTTTTTTTTCCACTTTAATGTCAGAGGCAGCGATTAATAGATTCGTTAGATTACTGCAAAGAGTATTAACTTCATGCCCATAGAAATTGAATCCAAAACCTCACTGACCAATAGCCCCGGTCAAAGCTTGGCTTGGTTGAACAGTTAGTTTCTTCACAACCCAGAAGTTTTGATTGGAGCAGAGCTCATTCTTAACTACCACCCCCACCCCCCCGCCGGCCTGCTCCCGCCCTGCCCCCCAAAAAATAAATAATAATAATAATAATAATAATAATTAATACAATAAAAAAATAACTAAAAATGAAAAAATAAAAATTTTGTACATAAGCTTAAGCTAGGGTTGTTCTGGTAATTAGTAGCACGGCCAATGTTGATGGAAACTTTCGTTCGTTTACATGGCTTGTTTATTCTTTTATTCTTTTTAGTGAACTTCTTTCACTGAAGGATTAAAAAAAATTGACCAAAGGATGACTGCATTATTGTTCAACCAATTTGATTGAGTGCTGTATTGTCATTTAATACAATAGTTTCTTTTCTTTTCTTTTTTTTCCTAAACGTGAAAACTTTTTTCATTGTTCAAAAAAAAAAAAAAAAAAAAAAGAGGATAAGCAAGCCATGTAAAGTGTTAACATAGGGAAGAACAAAAATGGCTGCGCTTCCTTAATACAGAAAAATAGCAGGTGTTTGTTGTAAAAGTGTATAGAATCCTTAAAGAGGAACTAATTTATTGCCTAAAACGGCGTCGTATGAGGCACAACAGGCAAACAATAACGCCGGAGTGCAATGAAGAGCTGGTATACATCCAGGCAAACAATAATGCCCAAGTGCAAAGAATCATATCACTTACAAGATAGGCAAACCAATTATACAATCATTTACCTAAAAAAACTACTCACAACAACTTCAATTTCCAAAACACGCTGAACTATCAAATCCAATAGAAGCAAAATGCGGTACAAGTACATGTAATTCTCGTAACATTTCCACCTCCACCCGGAAGACAGAATTCAAATTCAATGCCATGGATCACTTTTCGAAGAATAAAATTGTTAAAACTCTTTTCTTCCTCAAAAGAAAGGAGAAAATGAAAAATAAGCACGTAAATGAGAAGTGCTCACCGGTGTGACATGAATGCTTTCACTTGGTACCAAGACCACCACTCATTTACTCACCGGTGTGACATGAGTGCTTTCACTTGGTACCAAGACCACCAGAAAGAAGAGCTTCGGCTGCAGAGTCCAAGTCGTGAGGAAAGAAAACCCTGCATGATAATTTATCAACTAGAAGAACTCTTGAATCTCCATAACGAAAGAAATAGGAGACTATCATCAATGCAATGAATCAGTAGGTTGAGATAAATGAGAAATCGAGTACTTCCTTCCAAACTAATATATTATACTTTTCACGTTCTTGATGGTTTATTATTTATTTCTCAGAGATGAGAATGGTATCTCGGTCAAATAAAGTAACAAATATGACGCAGTAAACTTTGTAACACACATGAGCAGCCAAATCTGTAAACAGTCAATTTTTTTAGTTTAGCCAAATCTGTAAACTTGATAATATATATATATATATATATATATTTGTGTGCAGTACAAACTGTTTGGGCTTGTTCGGCACAATCAGGACCAGATGAACTGGCCCAATACTGATAACCCCGAACAGAG
>JAULJZ010136715.1:0-10735 GCA_032270985.1 Heliamphora pulchella | reverse complement strand
ATTTAAAGGAGATTGGGATATATAATTCAATTCTTGGATTGAATGTAGTATATTGATACATGGTTAGCTTAATTAGAATTTGGGACTTGAGATCTAGGCAGTGCCTGAGTATAAATGATTGTTTGAGTTTAACAGGTTACAGAAAAAATTTGGGATAGTTCGAAAAATAGAGGAGACTCTGCCGCAATTTTTAAGAAATTTACTTAGAAAAATTTGAATGTTTAAGAAAATAACTTCTTTTAAAACCAATTACATTCTAGTATCTTTCTTTAAAGGAGGTTCAGACCATAAATAGGGGTTTAAAGAAAAAGTCTCCTCAGTGATTCGATAACGTTGAGTTATTAAGTGGAGTTCACGTGACCCGGGATTTGGGACGTGACACCTCGATTGCAGCTGTTACCTCGTATGCTGGCTTTCTCTTTTGTTCAATTATCAAAGGCCTCATTCGAACCCCAGATAGTATGTCAATCATGGATGCTAAGGTGGCCAGTGCGTCGGCGAACTGGTTCTGCAGTCTTGGCACGTGGGTAAATATCACTGATTCGAAACACGGTATTAGTTTCTCTAGCTCTTGATGATAGAGAATGAAGGTTAAGTCCCTGACCTTCCATTCTCCTCTCGCTTGCGAAACCACCAGTGCTGAATCTTCGATGACTTCCAGCTTCCTTGCCCCTAGTTTTAAGGCTACCTCCATTCTAGCTAAACATGCTTTATACTCAGCCAGATTGTTGGTAACTTTAAAATTTAACTTCAAAGATAACAGAACGTGTGATTCATCGGGAGTGACAAGAAGGACTCCTACTCCATAGCCATACTGATTGGATGCGCCATCAAAATATAGAGTCTACTTGTCATCCCTGACTTTCATCAGTTTTTCGTCAAGAAACTGGAACTCTATGTCTTTACCTCCTTCAGCTGGTTAATCGGCTAGAAATTTTGCCACTGCTCTGCCTTTAACTGACTTTCGGGTGACATAACTGAGGTCAAATTTTAATAACAATAGCAACCAACAAACCAACCTTCCTATTAGTGCCGGCTTTTCAAATAGGTACTTTAACGGATCCATTCGGGAGATGATATTTACTGTAAAAGATAGCATGTAATGCCTTAGTTTTCGCGAAGCCCAGACCAAAGCCTAACATGTCTTTTCCAGTGGTGTGTATCGTATTTCTGATCCCATCATCTTTTTGCTTAAGTAGTAAACAGCCTTTTCGATTCCAGTATCTCCCTCTTGTGCCAGCATACATCCCATAGCCAAATCAGTCACTGACAAATAGAGGATCAGTGGCCTATCAGGTTCGGGAGGAACTAGGATAAGTGGATTTTGCAGATACTATCGTACGACATCAAAGGTGTCTTGGCATTTCTGATCCCATTCAAATTCGACTCCTTTCTTTAACAAACGATAGAGTGGCTCACAAGTAGTTGTTAGTTTTGTGATAAACCGACTGATAAACTGTATTTTACCCAGAAAGCCCCTGACTTCTCGTTCAGTCCTTGGAGGAGGCATTTCCAAGATTGCCTTGATCTTTGAAGGATCCACTTCGATACCCCATTAAGTGATCATAAATCCAAGCATTTTTTTGACAGTAACTCCAAAGGCACACTTTTACGGGTTGAGTCGCATCTTGTACTTCTGAATCCGTTCGAAGAACTTTCGTAGTACTATGATGTGACCATCCCAATCCTTGGATTTAACTATCATATCATTCATGTATACTTCGACCTCCATATGTATCATGTCGTGCAGTAAAATAGTGGTAGCCCTTTGATAGGTTGTCCTTGTATTTTTCAAGCCAAACGGCATTACACGATAACAATAGGTGCCCCAAGGCATGGTGAAGGTCGTCTTTTCTCTGTCCTCGGGATCTATGAGAATCTGGTTGTACCTAGAGAAGCCATCCATGAATGACAGCAAGGCGTGCCCCGCTATACTGTCTACTAATGCATCGATATGTGGTAATGGAAAATTATCTTTTGGGCTAGCCTTGTTGAGGTCCTAAAAATTCACACAGACTCGGATACGTCTGTCCTTCTTGAAAATCGGCACAATGTTGGCTACCCATTTTGGATACTCAGTTACCATGAGGAATCCTGCATTAATCTGTTTGGCAACTTCTTCTTTGATCTTCAGAGCCCATTCTGGCCAGATCCGTCTAAATTTTTGTTTAGCTGGTTTGGCATTAGGGTATAAAGGGATATGGTGCTGGATAATGTCTGATCAATTTCGGAAATATCCCCAGAAGACCATGCAAATACATCTTTGAATTCTTTTAATAAAATTATTAATTGTTCTTGTTCAACTAAGGATAAAGAAAGACTAATTTGAACATTTTGTGAGTTATTTTCATTATCCAAATTTATTGACAAAATTTCTTCAATTATAGGTTGGGCACGCATTTCTTCTTCTCTTTTTATTAAAAGTTTTATTTCTTCAAGGATATCCTCTTCGAACTCAAAATCGTCGAAAAGCGTATGAAATAAATCAAACAAAATAGAGTAATCAGAAATTTTGTTCATTTCATTGAAAGAAGAAGGAATTACAAACTTGAAAGCATAAACAGGGGGAGGTGCACAAACAAGCGTGCCATCAACCACAGACTCAGACTCAGACTCAGACTCAGACTTGGACTCAGAACAGATAATATATACATCAGATGACTCGATGGTCTAATTCTTTACTTCTTTTGCAGCTGCATCAACAATGAGCTTAGTGCAATCGGCTGGTGCGCTGATGCCCATCATGAAGCAATCCGAGTCAGTCACTTGCAGTTGTGTCATCTTTTCATTGAATAATGTTCCTGTGTTGATTTCATCGAGCTTGTCGGCCCAACATTCCTCTTGAATCTTCTCCTCTTTCTCTTCCCCTTTCATTGTCTTTTCCTCTTCTGTATCGAGCAACTGATGGACGAAAAAGATCTCCAACCCTGGTAGCTTTTGATTGGTTTCTTCGTCAATCTATGGTTTTGAAAAGCCATAGTACGAGAAATCTTCCCCCTCTTTGATTAAATGCCCATTGAGCATTCCTGAATAATTGACCTTCCGTCCTATCTTAGACCCTTCCAAATCTTCTTTCATTGGCTCAAACCCAAGACCAAAACGGTGCGAAGTCGGCAATACCTGAACGGATTCTAAGATTCCCTGCTGCTTATGTCATAATCCCATACTAGGGAAATAGAACATTTTCCTCATCATTGTTACAGCCCACAGGTTGATGTACATTTCCTCCTCATTCAACATCTGTACAACCTGGGTTTCGTCGAACTTGAAGCCACTGAGCGATACATCACCCTCACCATGTTGTACTTCCAACAAAATTGAGCCCTCTCCTCTTAGGGGATGAATGTTGACTTTTTTGTGAATAGTCAGAACTGTCCCATTTCTTATCAGTTTCAATTTTTGATGGAGAGTCTATGGTACAGCCTGAACACTTGGGTCATGCAACCAGGGTCTACCTAACAATAAGTTGAAAGACGCCGGTATATCTAGTACATGGAACTCAACCAACGTTTCCAAGGGCCATACTGATATTGCAAATGACACAAGTCCCAATACGTCCCTCCTCATGTTGTTATAAGCCCGAACTCCTTGATTGTTCAATGTGAAGTGCTCCGTCTTTAGTCCTAAGCAGAGTGTTGTTCTGAGCAGACATACGTTCAACGCAGATCCGTTATCGATAATAGTCACAGGGATCCATTTGTCTAGGCACTTAACAGTAATGTGCAGTGATTTGTTGTGATTCCTCCCCTCTACTGGCAGATCTTTATCGAAAAAAAAATGACTTTCAACTCTACCGCTGGCAGAATAAGTCCAATCAGTTACTTCGGGGTTATGGCGTTGGGATTTAGGGGGGGTTATTTTGAAAAATGTTCAAAAATACGAAATTCAAAGAATATTTAGAAAAATATTTTAACACCTTAAAAACTAAATTTTGAAAACTCCTTTTGTTGAAAATAGAGTCGCCACTTACTTTTTGAAAAAAGCTAAGAAAAATAAAATTGGTTACTGATCTTTAAAACGTTAACCAGAGAAAGAGGGTTGGGGGTTAAGGTATGAATCGTGGAAGGTGTTGGCACCCCGTTCGCCCAACCGTAAGGTTGGCTTTTACTAATCATCATTGGTTCTTTAATATAATTCTCAAATGCTTGCAAATAAAAAAAATAGAAGTAAAGAGAGAACATTCAAAATTAAATATAAAAAATACATAAAATACGTACATAGCACCCCAAAACACATAAATGTCAAAAGAAAAAAAAAACCTAAGTCCTCTGGCATGCAATTTCTATCTAAAGATACATGAAACATACACACATGCAATATTGTTTAAATAAACTAAATTAACATATTTTGGTTAAAAGAATAAAGAATATGCTAAAGTTGCTAAAATTACCTAAACATGGATTGCAAACAAAATAAGCTAAACTATTCTAAACACAAATTTAAAGAAATTAACTCAAACATGCATATTATCAAAACAAACTTGGTTAACATTAACATGATGAATTAATAAATAAATAAGAAATATAAAATAAGAAATGCATAAAAGAGAAAAATGCTACATTAAAAGAAAGCTTATTTAAAAAAAAATTTTAAAATAAGAGTTTTATAGAAAAAGAGAATTTAAAAATTTAAAAGAAAAAAAAAGATTTGACAAAATATTAAGGGTAGAAAATACTATGAAGAAGAAAATCTAATTATTTTAAAAAGATAAAAATAAGAAGAATAAAAAGAACATTAAAAGATATTTTTATGATTTTGTACTTTTTGTAGTTAATAGAAGAAAAGAAAAGAAAAAAAATTTTAGAAGAAAAGTTAAGAAAATTTAGTTATTAACATTTTATATTTTTAAAAAAAGAATAAAAGAGAAGAAAGTAGAAGAAATGGGAAGAATAATTGAGTATTTTTAAAAGAGAAAATTATGAACTATTTCAAGATGAAAATTAACTTAAAAGTCTTTTTGTGATTTTTGATTTTAGCAAAATAAAAGAAAAGTGCCATAAAAAAAATAAGACTATATAAAAAAAATAAAAATGAAAAATAGATTTCTATAAGAAAAATGAATATTAATATTATAAGAAAAGAGATGCTAGATGGAACTTTGTAAGGAAATTAAAACTAATACTAAAAGAAAATAAAATAATAGAAAAGAAAATTACACTAATAAAAGGAAGAGAATGAAAGCTAAAAAAAATGAAATTAAAAGAACTTCTACTATCAAAAGAATATTTAGGTTGGTGTTAGCTAAAGATCATTAAGCAAAAATTAAAAGAAGAAGCAAAAAAAATACTAGTATTTAAATGAAATATAAAATTAAAACTTAAAAGAAAGAAAATAAAGATGCTATTAAGAAAATTTAAAACTAATAAATGAAATACTAGAAAAAGGAAAATTAAAGTAATACTAGAAGAAAATAAACACTAAACTAGAATAACATAAAGTAGAGCGTTAAACTAATAAGTACAAGACAATAAAATAAAATGCTATTGAAATGAAATTTAGACTAAAAGAAAAATAAATTCTAGAACATTAAATTAATATAAAAGGAAAGAAAAATAAATGGAATAAAATACTATAATTTAAATAGATGTAATATTGACTATTATAACCATTTTTATGTAAGTGTATTGGATTATAACAATTAACAACATTGATGAGTTGTAATTGTCAAAAATATTAGCACTATTTGATGATTTAACAATTTATAATAAGCTTAAAATGTGAGTAAGTAAACTAACAAAACAAATAAACTACATAAGCTAAAACATGAAGTAAAACAAGAATGTAATTGGAACGAATACGTGAAAATTAACCCGATCACTCTCAAAGAGAGAAGATTGAGCTAGGAGGATCGGGGATCCAAGTAGAATACCTGGATTGTTAACAAATCCTCAAGTCGGGGGATGTGGGTGAGCAATTTGATTCTCGGGTGATGATCCAAGCTAGAATTTGGGACTATCGGAGGCTCGAATCTTGGTATTTCGGCAGGGCTTCGGCATCGGGGCTCGGGATTGCTCGGCAACTCTGCAGAGCTTCTCTCACTAAACCTCTCTATAATTTTCTGTCCTTGAAAATGTACCATAGGTACGGTATTTATAGAATTCTTCAACCAATGAGAAGCTACCACGTTCTAAAGCATGTCAGACCATTTGGAGTTGGCGGCCACCACAATGTGAGTTTGCGATCTCCATGTTGGAGTTGGCGGTTTCCATGTTTAAAAAGGTTCCACAAGGTTCTATTGGCGGTCGCCACAATGAACATAGCGGTCGCCTCTTCTGGCAATGACTTGGGCAACAAGTTATCGATGGTTTGGTACAACGTTATTGGTTTTGAAGGTTTCTGATGGTTTTTGATGGTCGGGTTCAATTACCGAGTTTGGATCATTTTTCGAGGATCGAATTGAGACACCATTCTAACAGTTTTTCATCATCGAATTCACCTAAGATTAAGCGGGGTCAAATTAGGGTGTCTACAGTTGCTCTTCTTTGATATAACTCGTATTGCAACGCGTGATACAAGTTATATCAAAGCCCTAGAGACAACATCTATTTGATCGAACCGTCAATCTTAGGCCACAAACACACAAGCATACATATGATGTTAGTCGTACCCAAACTTTCATCGAGTTGCCTACGTACCCCTTTTTGCAAGGGATCAGACCAAAACGTAGTTCCTGGGACAAGATGCAAAGATGCATGAAAATATAACATGATATAGATGTTAACATGAGGCAGATGCTAGTATGATCGAACAAATCTTAAAGATCAAGTTAAGATCTAAAGGGAGTGCGAACAAGTCAATGATCGAGTTAAGATCTAAGAACTCGGTTGGAGATAAAATAATTTTATAAGGATCAAGTTAAGATCCAATAAATTACCTTAACCGGAAAGCAATTGATCGGTCGAGTTAAGACCTCACAATCTGAGGATGGAAGTGGGATAAAAATAATTAAAAGCCAAATTTATGACTTAAATTTAGATTTATCGGAAGAAAATCGCAAATTAATAGGTCGAGTTAAGACCTGAACATTCGGGACAAGACGTGGGATAAAAATAATCAAAAACCTAGTTACGGCTTAAAATTAAATTTATCGTAGAAAAACAACGAATTAATAGGTCGAGTTAAGACCTGAAAATTCGGGACGAGACGTGATATAAAAATAATCAAAAACCTAGTTACGGCTTAAAATTAAATTTATTGGAGGAAAATCGCAAATTAATAGGTCGAGTTAAAACCTGAAAGTTTGGGATGAGACGAGAGATAAAAATAATCAAAAGCCTAGTTACGTCCTAAAATTAAATTTATCGGAGGAAAATAAGCACACAAATATTCTGGAAAACACCCACAAAATAAGAAATTTAGAGAAATAAAAGTTTTGAAGAGAAGAAGTTTTTTTTTTTTTAACAAAAATAAATCTCATAAAACGAAAACACCAAATGCTAAAAGAACACAATCATAAAACAAAATAACAAAACCCCCAAACACCGCCTTAGAAACCCTAAACACAATAATGACATTCTAACCTGGCGGTCGCCAAGGTGAAACCTCTCTAACATAATGGCCGCAGGATAAAAACCCCTAAGACATGGCGGTCGCCATGTGACGTTTGGAGAACATGGCGATCGCCAACATGCAACATGGTGACCGCCACCTCTAGGCGCGCATCCGTACCCTTTAAGACATGCGAACTGGCTCATTTGTGCACTTTTCACTCTCTCTAGTTCTCTCGTGTTCTCAAACTTTTTCTCACTCTCCCCTTGCTCTCCTCTTGTCTCTTAAACTTCTAAGCTCCATTTTCTTACTTTTTCTTACTTTCTAGCTTTTTTACGATGTTCACTCTTCTATTTGTGATCCCGTTCCTCTTCATGGCGGGCCAGGGTCAGGGAGACGACGACTTAGGGGCACGCCAGGGTCCTGTTGCTGTTGGGAGTTCCTCCATGGGGACTCTCAGGCATACGACCACCAATCTCCCTGCCAGCGGGGTCACTGCTGCACAGCCTAGCGCTGCGATGGATGCTCTCCTGCTTGAGGCAGATCGTGCCTCTCGCCAGGCAGCCGAGGAGGAGGCACGGGCAGCTGCTGAGGCACAGGCCCGCTGCAGATGCAGCTGCCGAGGCTGCGGTAGCCGATTTTCTAGATCCAGACGCTAGAGAGGGCCATCCAGCGCCTTTTGACCCATATACCAATGATCCAGCCCCTTATCACATAGTATATCGCGAGATGAGACGCTACGAGCCTCCTACCGATGCGGCCGCCGTCTACGTCCTTTTGGGGGAGCCTGATCACCATATCTCTCGTCAGCGACCTTCGGTAGGTTGCCTATTCCTACTAAAGCCTGTTTTTATGATATAACAAACGTAGACGCATGCCTAGGATCCCCTATATGATATGATGATGATTTGATTTATAATGATGATGATTGCTGTGATGACTTGTGCATGTGTTTTGAGATTTGGATATGCAAAACCTAACATTACGTACCTATGCAATCGAGTGTAAAATAGTAGGGACACTAAGATTTGAACAAACAATAAAATGGGCAATTTATTTTATCACAAAAAATAAAGGGTTTGAAAAATTTTTATTTTATTATTATTTTTTCTAGAAAAAACATAAAACTATGGATTGATTATTTTTAGGCATAAAATATCTAAGGGCCTAAATTTTTGTTTTGTGTTTTTTTTTATTTTTTTTAGGAAAATCTAGGAAATTAGGAAAAAGTTTTTTTAGAATTTTATGGAAAAGTTTTAGAAAAACCTTAGAAAATTAGGAAATATTTCTAGAAAAAACCTAGAAAATAAAAAAAAAATCCTAGAAAATTTTGTAAAAATTTTAAAAAAAATCCTAGAAAATGGAAAGAATTTTAAGCAAAATCCTATAAATTGTGAAAAATTTTAGAAAAATTCTAGAAAATTGAAAGCATTTTTAGAAAAATCCTAGAAAATTTTTAAAAACAATCTGAAAATTTTTAAAAAATTCTAAAAAATTTTTAAAAAATTTTAGAAAACTGTTTTAGAAACAATCTAAAAATTTTAGGAAATTCTAGAAAATTTTGAAAAATTTTAGAAAACCTTTTTTTTTATAGAAAAATTCTAGAAAATTTTGAAAAATCTTTAGAAAATTTTTTGTTTTTTTAGAAAGATTTTAGAAAATTCTAAAAAATTTTGAAAAAATTTTAAAAAATCAAGGAAAATTGTAGAAACTTGGAGCAAATTTTTAGAAGAATTCTAGAAAAATCTTAGAAAAACCTAAAAAGTTTTAGAAAATCCTAGAAAAGTGAAGAAATTTTTAGAAAATCATAGAAATAGAAAAATAATTTTGAGATAATTTTAGAAATTTTAAGAAAATCCAAGAAAATGAGAAACAAATTTGAGATAATTCTTAAAAAATTTATGAAAATGCTAGAAATTGAAAAAAATTGGGACTAAAGGGACAAAATACCAACATTAAAGGGGACTAAAGGGCAAAATACCAACATTAAAGGGGAAAATCTTAGAAATTGAAAAAAGGATTGTCACTTACACACGAACCGAAGGCTAGGGTGCTTAGTCTTTTTCTAGAGCTTTTGAGAGAAACGAAGGGTCGTCACATACACACGAACCTAGGGTTAGGGTGCCTAATCTTTTTCTAGGGCTTTTGAAAGAACCGAATGGTCGTCACATACACACGAACCTAGGGTTTGGGTGCCTAGTCTTTTTCTAGGGCTTTTGAGAGAATCGAATGGTCGTCACATACACACGAATCTAGGGTTTCGGTGCCTAATCTTTTTCTAGGGCTTTTGAGAATTCGAAGATTCGTCACATACACACGAACCTAGGGTTAGGATTTTGAGAAAACCGAAGGGTTGTCACATACATACGAACCTAGGGTTTCAGTGCCTAGTCTTTTCTAAGGCTTTTGAAAAAATCAAAGGGTCGTCACATACACACGAACCTAGGATTGGGTGCCTAGTCTTTTTCTAGGATTTTTGAGAGAACCGATGGGTTGTTACTTACACATGAACCAAGGGTTAGGGTGCCTAGTCTTTTTCTAGGGCTTTTGAAAGAACCGAAGGGTCTTCACATACACACAACCTAGGGTTAGGGTGCTAAGTCCTTTTCTAGGGCTTTTGAAAGAACCGAAGGGTCGTCACATACACACGAACCTAGGGTTTGTGAGATTTGCCTGGTTTGTCAGGGCTTGAGAGAACTGAAGGGTCGTCACATACACACGAACCTAGGGTTAAGGTGCCTAGTCTTTTCTAGGGCTTTTGAGAGAACCGAAGGGTCGTCACTTACACACGAACCTAGGGCTAGGGTGCCTAGTCTTTTTCTAGGGCTTTTGAAAGAACGAAAAGGTCGTCACATACACACAAACCTAGGATTTGGGAGATTTTCCTGGTTTACCAGGGCTTGAAAGAACCGAAGGGTCATCACATACACACGAACTTAGGGTTTTGCTTCCAAATATTTTTCTGCACTTTGTTTGTTCGATCTGTTCTTTATATATTCTCTGCTTGTCTTCTCTTTTCAGGCTGGTCATTATGTTAAAGGTTTTGGAGGTTCTGCCTTTGGGGAGGTATTGGAGTGGTATGATGCCCTCCACTCTCCTAGCTGGGCGTTCGTTGTTGCTTCTGGTTTTGCTCATTTTATACCCCTTTTGGGTAGGACGAGCAACGACCGGGTTTGGCTCACGACCCTTGCCGAGCGGTGGTGGGATACCACCAATACCTTTCACTTCACTACTTTCGAGGCTACTC
>JAULJZ010136704.1:0-10736 GCA_032270985.1 Heliamphora pulchella | reverse complement strand
ATGCAGGGACGGATGCATAATTTTAACTTAGGAGAAACGAATTGTTCTTGTAAATTTTTAAGAGATCATATATTAAATTTTTTAAAAAAATCTTAAAGGGGTGAATTTATATAATTTTAAAATATTTTGAACTAATACTATTATAATAGTGAGTTTTTTCAAAATCTTGGGGAGGCGGCCGCTCCCTTTCGCCCCCCTTTCAGTCCATCTATGGAGGCATGGGGTTTCGAGACTTCTGGACTTGCAACCTGGCCCTAAAGGCACGCTGCGATTTTTGGGTAAAAACTGAACTTTTTAGATATCTCAAATGAAAATCCAACGATAAGATTAAAGAAAAGAGGTTAGATAATGATATTGGGTCTTTGGTTATGTATTCTTGCTCTTTGATTAAAAGTAGGCTATTATATTTAGAAAGTAGGAATCTCGAAATTAGAGAATTTCTAAACAAGAATCTAATATCTAATAATTTAAGATCTAATATAATTTCATTTAAGTGATTAGAGAATTTACAAGTTTTATTTAGAAAAATAATTATTAGAATACCTATTGTAGTTCACATTTTATTTTTTTCTAGATGAGGTTGGAATCTGAGATTAAGGAGAGTAGTACGATGAACATATGTTTTACTTAACTTAAAAAAGCAGTTCTAACTTAAGTTGGTGATCAATAATTAATTGTCTAGTTCTAATTTGACATATATTGTAACTATGAGTTCAATTGGCAACTTTTTGTAACCGCTGCATTCATGTACAATATCAATATTTTGTAATTCAATGCCAAATTTGTAACCCTCTTCCTAAATTGATTTCCCTCTTGAATTCTAGTTTGTAACTCCCAAGAGAAAAATTCTATATAAGAACTTATCTAGTATTCTGCAAAATACAATAATACAAAATTATAAATTCTGAAATTGCAAGTTGTGAGAGAGAAAAAGACAGACGAGGTACGTTCAAGTAGCCGATCTTTGAAGGTGTTCCAACGTTCGGATCAACCGTTTTATCCTGAGAGAGTGATGCTGGTGGAGATACCTACAATAGCATTGCTAGGCAGTGAATCATTCTTAAGGAAACTGTCTGGTTTTGCGTATTCTATTCATATTATTTTCTGTATTTCGTTTTTTGTAAATTTAATATATTGTAATCGTTAAAAATTAATAAACATGTATTTTCTAGACCACCAAGTATATCTTATGTTATTTTGCCAACAATATAAACTATAAAAAAATCAAGCCGTTCATTTTAATATTCTAGTTATACAGTGTTGAGTAAAACTCAATATCAAAAATTAGCTATTGAGGTGAAGGTACCCTTATACTTATATATTGCATATTAGGTGCCGTAAGATTTTGCTTCACTCTCTCCCTCATGCATAGCGTGCTCATTCGGCAGCACCTGCTGCGTACTGGTTAGAGACACGCACCTTACTCATTCTTAGTATTCCGATTTTGATACAATGTTATATGGTCTTAGATAGAACTAAACTTCAAAAACTAGCCATTGAAATAAAGGTATCTTCTCGCTTATATACTACACATTACTTTTTTACTCAGATAATGTAAAATTTTACTTCACAACTCTAAGCGTGTTAAATTATTTATAGAAAAAAATTTAGTTGGTTGAATATTTGTAAGTGTTAAAACAAATTACAATTGTAATATGAAAAATAAATGATAATCACATAATTAACAACTCGAATTATCAAAGTAGACTCATTTAAATCATTTTATAACCAAAATCGAACTAATAGACTCAATTCAATCCCCTTGGGAAATGAGAGTAGTTGTTCTTTAATAATATGACACTTAACTCTGAGCTATATTGAATTCTGAATTTATTAAGAAAAAAAACAATATAAATGAAATAGAATAATTTTAAAATGAATAAATTACACTCACCTTCTCTTAAATTTAAACTTATTTTAGAAATCTTTCTTGAGGTTACTAAAATAACATTAACCTCTTCTGTTAGTGTTGCCTAGCAAATATTATTAATAAAATATAAATTTTTATTATTTTACCCTTATAATTAAACTAATTTTTGTAATCTTCAGCCAACCTCTTCCCATTTTCCATCTTCATCTTCATTTATCTTTACAAATCCTAATCTCTGCCATTTCCACTGCCGCCATCTTCTTCTTCTTCTTCTTCTTCATCTTTAATTAATTAATTAAAATGAAAAAACTTCAAACCCTTATAATTAATTAAAATTTTATTAATTAAAGTTCCCAAACCCTAACTCGGTGCACACTCCATCTTCTTCTTCACCGAATAAATCGAGTGCATTTGCAACATAATTTGTGCTATCTTGCACAAAAGCACGAGAGGTTAATCAAGAACAAATTTTCCATCTCAATTTTCCCGAGAAAACCAGATTTGAAAAACCAGAAAGACCAAAGTAATTTACCGCAATGAAGCCATGTCACAAGGTGAGGTAATCAACTTTCGCTACTGAATTGAACAATTGCAGAAGAAACATTTCTTTACCACTTCACAATCAGTGTCCAATCCAGTAACCAAACGCAAATCATCAAAGCCCACATGGGGGAATTTCGTGTCAATGGAGCTTGGAGGAAAATCGTATATTTATGGGGTCTCACAAAATTGAAATTTGGGAGAAAATCTCAAAAACAGGGGATGATCTTTCAATGGAAAGAGTTATTTAGTCGGTAGACAACACCACGTCGTCAGTATGCTCTGCATCAACAAGCATGGCGTTGCCTCCTACCTTCTGCATATTCAACACAGAAGCTGCATCATGGTCTCAAAGCACCATCACTGATTGAACCCTCCCTGGGATTGAGCGAAAGCCCTAAAGAGCAAGTTGAGAAAGCCCCAATCATTGGGTACTTTCTGGGACAGTTTTCTGGGTACTTTACAGTTTTTGTTAGGACATTAGTTGAGAAGCTGCATTTTTCATCTATACAGTGATTGCTTCACTTACAATTACAAGCACAAAAAACCACAGGATTTGGAAGCTCCTCCAGTTGTTACTGGGAGGAGCAAATTGATTACATGACATTTTACAACGACTACACATCGTATACCCGCAATCGCTCTTCAATTGCGACGCGGCAGATTGGGCACCTTTTACACTTCTTGCAGCAGGTGCTGAAAGGCATTAGAAATTTAGAAGGAATGATGATCAGTAAGAGGGAAGCTCTGTTAGTTTCATACATGGTGATGAGCTAAGAAATTGAATGAAATTTGTGTGTTATTCGAGGAGAATGTACATGATAATGGCATAGAGTTGGTACCAAAAAAGATTATGAATTAGAGATGGGAGGAAACTCAGGAAAGCAATGAAAACTGCATATTTTAAAGCGAATCACTACAAATGCAAGTTGCAAAAACTCTCTTGCCTGAATTTAAGAGAGAAAAAAAGAAAAAAGAAAAAAGAAAAAAGAAAAACCATTAATAGCAGATCTAATGCAATGTGCACTTCAAAACATGAGTGCTAAAATCAAGGGAAGGAACGGAAAAATAAAAATCCAGAGAAGAAAAGGGCGTGCTCAAATTTTGTACCCAACCTAAAAACTAAAGCCATTAGATGAAAAGATTCCCACATTATATTAAGTAATCATCCATTTCATACCCAGATAATATAACATTATATACTCGAACATCCCCCCTCACGTGCAGCTACTTCTGAGGTCTGTCGAGTGTAATATATATAACATTTGTCTATCAGCGTGCAACATTTTTCTTAGGTCTGTCATCATGGGGTGTGAATTTTTATTTTTAAATGAGTGGAGTGGGTCCCGCTCTGATACTATGTTAAAATTTTGTATCCAACCTAAAAGTTTAAGCTAATGGGTGGAGAGGCCCAACATTATATTAAGTGACCACTCATTTCATACCCAAACAATAAGGGATTGTATACTCTTAACAGTTTGGCAGCAAAAAGGGTGGATTGAAAATACCTGCAAAGGATGTGATGCCTGCATGGGAGCATGACAACATTTATCTGTTCTTCAAAGCAAACCCTGCATAGGACTTTCTCCTGATAAATTCATCAAATGAGTGAGTCTTAAAAGACTCTAATATCAAAAAGAACAACATATTCTGAATATTTGAACTTTCTCAAATCCCATTGTCAGTCTCACACCTATTGCAAAATCTTGTTGCCATGTCCCGAAATCAAAATTAAAGGTCGTCGTGTGGAAGGTGCATATGGGACTTTTTGCAGGTACAATACCATGCCAGCCTGATGAACTAAACACCCTATTTGCATGAGTAATATATGAATAAATCCACAGATATCAGAGTATAATAAGACAATTAAGGTTGCAGTTATTACATTTTGTAGCCTTTCATACTCTTGCTGGCTTATCTTTGTGATCTCCCTTTGTTCACCGAGTGCTGCTTGTAGCCTCCAAATCTATCAAGAGAATAAGTTTAACAGTATGGGGTAGTTGATAGGATATAGTAATTTTAAACTCACTCCAATGCTGATTTACCCTGTTTAAGTTTACTTTTTTTTTTTAGCATTTTTTTTTTACTTTTTTGCGTTTTTAATCAAAAAGTGAAAATAAATTCAAGGTAGGTCGTTTGGTAACTCATCTTTTTTAGTTAATAAGGTAGGCTGTTTGGTAACTAAGTTATTTGATTTTTTAGTTTTATGTATCAAAATAACAATATTGCTCTTCACTAATGTATTAAAATTGAGTTATAATATAACCAACTGGGTTGTCCTAGATGGTCAACATGGAACTACGTTTGGGAGGTCTAAGGTTTGAATCTCAAGAGGTGGACCAATGGATGGTGAAATTCTATTACTCACTCCTCGAAGTTACCCCAGGGCTTAGGCCATATGTGTGGGACGGAAGGACTAAATGTATTTACTTGATGCAAAGTGTCGATAACATCCTCGTAAAAAAAAAATGTAACAGGTAAGAAGGGTAGTTTTGACTTTTTATTGGGATATGATACGTATTGAAGTGCGCAAAGGAAAAGGTTGGCTTTTTGGCATTTTTTGTGAGGCAAACAAGCTACTTGGCTTTTCTTCGTTTTTAATCAAAAAGCCAAAAATCCAAAATGCTCGCTTAAAAGTCCGTTAACAATCAGGGACTAAATGACCAAAATTTTGAGAATATGTTAACTTGAAACCAAAATTTTGAGAATATGTTAACTTGAAACCTAAGGGCAAAGCTCAAATCAAGAAAGGGATCGGGATTCAAAGTAAATTTGGGAACATCATTCTTCTAGTCACACTCGGGTCTTTCTTGACTGGTGGTTGGTCCAATTTTACCCTTTTCGGCGGGGGTTGGTTGTTGTGTCTTGAGGCACACCACTGGCAATATTAGTAAGAATAACTGGATGCCAAAAGGAGAACCAGTTGAGGAAGCACAATAACTAGAGGACAATGAAAAGATAGAACATTAGCCAATATTAATGGCACAACAAGAGATTTTATTTACCTCCTCAGCAAGATCAGACTTTGGCATTTTCTTAACAATATCAGGTGAAAAAGTGTTGTACCTGAGTAGTAAGAATCAAACAAAAACCAGAAGATTAAATATCTAACAAACTCTGAAATACTTATAAGAGCCTATACAAATATCAGAAAACATTAAGTGCTCCAAAATTTGTACCAACAGCTATTGATAAGCATCAACATGAAATGAAGCAAAAATGAAATCTACACGAGAAACCTAAAAACTAAGCACACTGTAAGATTCTACTATGGACAAGCACTGAAAGATGGGTATTAATTGAACTCTCGGCAATAATACAGTTACACTGACCCAGTTACCCCAGCATAATAAAGTTGGGCCTGTTCCTTCTGACTTCCTTCATCAATCGACCACCAACCCATCAAGCTGTTATCAAGATTAATCAATGTGCATAAAATTACCAACATAAGTCAGCATTAAGTTAAGAGTTTGTATAGTTTATGGAAGGATTGGCTATTGCTCATTTAAAATTTACAGCAGTTACCTTGAACCACGGAGCATGAACCCAAAACAATCACGAACCTTTGAAGATATTCTAAAATATCTTCCTGTTCCAACTCCACTACGTTGTAAAAGAATAATTTTCTCTATAAATCTGTAAATAGAAAACAGAACCCCAGCTCCTTGCAGCAACAGAAGAGGAGAAAAGATAACTATCATAGGGATGTGTCCAGCTCTAGGAGGGGTTCCCTGGAAGCAGAAAGTACCAAGGATGAGTGCAAACTGGTAAGACATCTGAATTTAAGCATAGCCAACTAGTAATCAAACCCTATTATACCTCTAGCCGCATAAGAAGCAGGATCTGGAAACCAATCAATGGAATTTTCATAATATGCCCACCAATGTCCTGCAGATTGCATATTCTAACCTGCTGCTGATCATCATCAGAAGAAACTACCAAGACACCATTCGAGTCAAGATATCTAATAGTTGTTGAAGATGAACCAACTTCTCTGAGGTGAGAGCGCCTATGGATGGCAGGATTATACCACTTTGTGCAGATAAGAAAGGCAAAGCATTCTGCGATACTGTCAAAGAGGTAAAAAATTATTTCAACTGGTGAAGGGAGAAGAGAAACCACGAATCATGCAAAGTAATTACAAACCAATTTTACCCATAATTAATAAATAAGTCCCACCAACCAAGAGCAGTCACATCACCTGTAATACAAGGAAACTTGGTTACTCATTAGATACTGGAGAAAGAAAGTTTGTTAAAGTTGCGGATTAGTGAGCATCAGGCTGTTCTATGTAACACATTTAGTGGCAAGAAAAGTGGGGAGTAGGGAGGAACAATTACATAAAGCATTTTGTATTATTATGTAATTCCTGTGTATGTGCATCAATATGAAAGAAAACACCAAGTCTCATGACAACAAGATGCAGACCACATTGTTAGAGCAAAATTGGCACGCACTTATTTGCAATTGATTATTCTAATCAAGTATCAGCTCCATGTCTTGTTCTCAACTGTAGAAAACTAACAAACATGACCTGGGGCCTAGCCTAAAAATTTAACACCGCTAAAATTGCTCATAATCCACATTGAAATTCTCAAAATATTGATGGTATTACAGAAAATACTATTTGATCCCCGAGGAGAAAGTTTCTTCAAGGTCTTGACTTCTGCACATCTCTACCTACATGAATGAGCCAGCTTCAACACAACCTTGACTCTTAATTATAGATAGGCTTGCGAGAAGCAACCTCTGTTGAAAAGCTCGATATACATTGTTAGCCTCATTTCCAAATAACTTAAGCTTTTGGGACAATAAGTGTCTTAACATGGTATTAGAACTCTGATTCTACAAGATCTTGGGTTTAAGTCTTGTGATATGTGTTTCCTTGTTATATTTGTTATTGTGCACTATGTGTGTTAGTGTATTTGTTCGGTTCAGTTTGTTTATCTCTTTACGTGCGAGATAGGAACGAACATGAGGGGGAGTGTTAAATAGCTTGATATATATTGTTGGGCCCATTTCCTAACAGCTTAAACTTTTAGGGCAATTGGTAACTTAACAACCTCAACATAAAAGGATGAGCTTGGCCAGTTTATTTGTACGCATTGGCTTATTTCACTCCTAACCTCCCTAGACACGCAAAGAAATATTAATAATCGTAAGAGAACTAGCTGTTTATTCTCTTTTAGGTGAAAACCAAATAATGATTTTATAAAGATATCTCACGATGATGAAATTTGTCAGTGGCAAGTCACCACCAAAATTACCCATTCTTGGAAAGTTTTCTAAATCTTGATGCAATTGATGTTCATTAGCCAAAGAAGCAATAATCAGTGTGGAAACTAGAAGGATTGCATGTCTTTTTGATACTTCTATAATTTTGATTGCTATAGGAATCATGTTATAGTTTTGTAATTCGTGAAGTAACGTACGCGGTTACTTAGCCTTGAAGCTTTTTTTTTTTCTTTTTGAAGTAGCATCTTTAATAGTTACTTGTTCTTAAAGGCAACAAGTGATAGTTTTATAATTTTGAATACTGTAGGAGTCATGTTATATTTTGTAATTCATGAAGTAATGTACGAGGCTACCTAGCCTTGAAGCTCTTTTTTTTAGAAGAAGCATCTTTAATAGTTACTTGTTCTTATAGGAAACTAGTTGTTTGATGTGATTACTCGTTCAATTTTACTACTAACATCCACTAATAAAGTGTGGGGGTATACATTGGCAAAGAATGAATTATGTGATTAAATGAACTTCGTTATGCTCTCTTAGCTGGAGCAACCAGCAGTGCAAACACTAGGAGGTACAAAGGTAAAACTCTCAGTATTTGGTGTGGAAGGCTTGGAAGCTGTGCCACTTTGGCCTTTTGCGGTGCTTATGGAGAGGGGGAGAGAGAGAGAGGAGTAGAATATTTTTTGAAAAAGTTGAAAGGTTGACTTTTTTGTTTGAAAGGTACATTGGTTGTCTCCTTTTCTATTGACTTAGGGAGACTGAATTTCTTTGTGATTTTGCTAAATTTTGGAGGGAATTGAGAATCCATGTAGATACATAAGAGAGCTATACTCTTTTTTATCTTTTTGTCGTATACAATCTACACACACCATATGTTATGTCCTCTTTGTAAATGAATCTAATTATAAAAGATAAAAATCTAATAAGAATAATGCACATGAAGAAGTCAATAGAGTAACCCTCGTACTAAATGACATATAGTCGCTCTCGCTACGTCTTCGATGGAATAGTGATTCGAATAACTGTGGACTATGAACAGTCAACAACTTGCTATCATAGTTGGGGATAGACAGATCAAAAGAAATCCATATCTACAACCTATGGTAACGAAGTGAGACTCAAAACTCTTTTTGAGAGGACAACACAAACTATTGAGTATTCATCCCTGTTAAATTTCAAAATGGGCTACTTTGCAGAAAATTAAGCCTAGTTCTAAAGAACAAAGAAAAATCAAAAGGTTTTTTTAAAGCAGTGACACCCAAGTCCAAGATATAAAAAAAAAAGGAAAACTACGTACAAAGTTTAATGAAGAGAAAAAAAAGGTTCCAATGGCAATGAATTTTAAATATATTTTTGCAAAAAACAACTTACCACATAGCTTTAGAAGTGTAAACACTGTCCCAGAAATGAAGAAGACCATGGATATTGCAACCCAAAAGTGCTGAAAACAAACATTGACTTCTTCTTGTCAACAACGGTCGAGGAGTATCAAGGTGATATGGGTACTAAACTTGAATAAAACAACTTTATACTTCTAAATAATCAATTTAAAGGATATTAACATAGAGAGCACAACGTTGCTGAAAGTGAAAGAATTAATATTGGTGATTATGGTTAATAATTGGTTTTTGAGGTATGATGGACTCCACTACCTATTTTGGGTGCCAACTAGTCTCTATGGATGCAATGCAGTCATCCGCAAACCACATGTAATGAGGTAACCCAGGGACAATACATGAGCCTCGTCTTAACCATTGGAGTTAAATAGGATAAAATTAATCCCAACTGTTTAGCTGCCCTGCTTGGCTCTTGGTTCTCCTTACATTCTGATTTGAGTAATTCATGGTATTCGAATTCGATATTTTGAATAAGAAAATGAAAAGAACAATAAAAGAAAACCAAAAGGACGATTGTACGAAAATCTCAATTTCAGAACACACAAGACAGAAGAAGATATGTATTCCCACTTTGGTTTCTTACTTAACAAAGAAAGCATTTATCTATGACACCATCTTTCTTTCCCTTCAGCAAATGAAGAAACCATTTTAAATCATCGATTTTACGAATTACTTATTCTAAATCGCTTCATTGCTACCTCATGACCAGAAAGAAAATAATCTTTCGCCATAGATCCATTAGGGTTGCTTTTATAACAAAATTCTTCTGGAAAAGAAAAATCACACATGCCATGTGTCACATGATTGCAAAAGGACAATTTACACGACTCTGATTAGATGTAGTGATTCCATCTTTCTGATTGGTGCCATCCTTCCAGCCTTAAGCGAATAGTTTGCTCAATCAAAGCATGAAACTAAATTAATGTGTCAGACACCCTTTTATGTAATATATTATCATGAAGCACACTTTCAGATTCTGCAGGACTTGGAGTCTTGAGTAAGTTTGATAGTTTACCGCATTCCCAAACTTTTATCATTTATCCCATATAATTTTTTGGGGATTTATAACTCACTGACAAATTCACAATCAACGATAGAGGAAGGGTTGAATGCTGCCCCCTTCCTCTGACCCTGAATCATCCTTTCAACATTCAGACAGTCCCCTAACTAACCTAACCAAGAGGAAGCTCCTGAAGCTAGCTAGCATCTGACAGAAATCAGAATTCATTGTCGTTCCAGATTTGTTCAATGGATTGGCCTAGAAGTGAAGTTCCAAGGCTTGGCTAGGAGGTTCAGATTCCAAAGAATGCATGGTACTTTCTTGTCCAGTGTATTTACATCACAGCTCACAAGCAAACAACATTACTTTGACTTGGTAACATTGAGGAGTCTTTGGTTGAATTTGATAAGGGTTCGCTATTTTGATTTCTCCAACAACATAAAATCACAAATTAAATACGAAAAATTAGTGAACAGTCCAATTTATACGCCGCTTACTGTTTTTCATCCAGCATAAGATTTTTTAATGAGCAAGGTCCATCCACATAAAAGTTTTAACGCACAAGATCCTTTTGAGACAAAAATACCCTCACTCCTTCATCGTCTTTTTCATCGTCATCATCGTTGTCCCCATCGTGTTCATCGATTGTTATGCACCCGTAATTCATAATCCGATTGTGAATTACGGAAGATTTTTA